>WBMZ01015664.1:0-11117 GCA_013400975.1 Atrichornis clamosus
GGCCCGCCCGCAGCTCTCACCCGCAGCGCCCGCGGGTCCCCCGCGCTGCGCCCCACCCCGCGGCAAGGCCTCACACCCTTCCGGGCCTCCCCCCAAAAAACTAAAGCCCCAGCGTGAACGGCAGCCGTGCAAGCTCCTACACTTCTTGTCTCGCAACACGCAGCTGAAGACTGCCCGGCTTATGGTCTTTCCGCCCAGAGGATGTTTCCCTCGCCTTCACAGATGAACAAACGTTATGCTGTGCTGGGCAACTAAATAAAGAATTTTCCTTGTTAATTACTTGGGTTCTCCTCCCAGCTATCTCGTGCACATCACCGAGATCTCTATGCACTTCCATAGCCTGGGCGCCAGCGCAGAGCGCAGGCTGTCAGCTGCAGATTTACACTAGCTCCTGTAATCTATTAGCTCCATTAATCTCTAACTCCAGTACATAAACTCTGGCGTCTACACATTTTGCTGAAAGCCTCTCTTAAAGGAGGAAGTACATCTGCTCATAAGCAAGAAGAGAATAAAAGAAAAAGAAAGGCAACATTAAATATGATGAAAATTAAGATTGAAAAAGCACAGTGTATGAAACCTCACCTTATAGGGAAAAAAAAAGCAGCATTTAAATGACATTTGAAGTTTCATAACCAAACAAAATATTACTCACTAAAAAAGGTGTATGGAAAATGACCACGCATTTGTCCTCTGATAATAAAAGGGGGGTTTTTTTAATCCTAGTTTGGTAAGAGAGGTTCCACATTCTTCAAAGCCACATTCTTCTGCGTAAGTAAATTATTAAGACACTACATGCGTAATAACTTTCCTTGTCCTTAGCAATCATTCTTCTATGGGAGCAGATTTGTCCAACATCTCAGACACATGCAGACACACAAAAATCTAGTTCTTTGTCAAGCAAAACTTATCCAACATGCAGCTGAAGACCTAGAACAGCAAGTTATGTCCTGGTAAAGAAAATGCAATTTTAACCTCCTACATCCTCCTACATTTGCTGAGTGTAAAGACTGACACCGAGAGTTAGATTTTGTGTAACCTTTTTGGAAGGTTTGTTTGTCATTGCAGTAACCAGAATCCATCATTGGTCACCCCCCACACTCTACCACCAAAAAAAACCCACAATACCAAGCACATTTCTCTAAACCAAGCCCTTTCTTCCTCCTTTCCAGCCAACACAATGATAATTATACAGATAAATAATGATGAAGGAGTATATTGTTAGTACTAGTACTACTTTAATCACTCTAATTTGGAACTGGAGAGAGTCATAAAAGAAGACAACTAGAGGAGTCTAGAAAAGTCAATTAACAGAGAAAAATGCTAACGTTATTATCTGTCATACATGCTCATGAGACCTCTCTTACAGATGGATAAAATATTTTATAGCCACAGACTCTGATAAAAAGTACTTATTACACATTGCTCCATTGCCAACAATGTATAATATCCTCACCTCTAATAAAGCTGCTGCCTTGCTGTCTGAGATAATTCATTTTCTCGAATCTCCCATCTTTACATGTTCTTTACTATTTTGGAAGCATGATTTTTAAAAAATGTAAACATAGTAACCACACCCTACTGTCATAGCAAGACATGCTTTATCTTTTAACCTATCATTTACAACTGGGCTTTTAAAACCTGGTGAAAAGGAGGCTCAGGGGGACCTTTTCACTCTCTACAACTACGTGAAATACAGTTGTAGCCAGGTGGGGGTTGGTCTCTTCTTACAAGTAGCAAGTGACAGCATGAGAGGAAATGGCCTCAGGTTGTGCCAGAGGAGGTTTAAGATATTAGGGAAAATTTTTTCCAGTGAAAGGGTGGCCAAGCACTGCAATAGGCTGCCCAGGAAAGTGGTGCAATCACTATCCTTGGAAGAATAGATGTGGGACTTGGGGATGCGGCTGAGTGATGAACACATCAGTGCTGGGTTAACTGTTGAACTTAATGATTTAGAGGTCTTTTCCAAACTTAATGATTCTGTGTTTATTCATTTCACTCATATTCTCACTTCCTGCTCATTGTTTCATCCCATATCTGGTTTGTAAAACTAAGAGATAACTATTATTTTTATGCTAGATTTATATAAAACTTTGATATGAGAAAGAATATTAAAAAAAAACCTATAACCTCCCTCTAGCATAAATGTATACATCTGTGGGGAAAAATAGATTTTGAAATCACACCAACCTTTCTTACACTGATTTGGGACATTTACCATGGCAGTCTATTTCTTATTCCTCTTTGAAGTGATATAGTAAACAGAAGCTGTAGCTCCACAAATCCAGCCTGCTTAAATATTCCTCTGTATAGGGTTACTCTCAACATAGTGCCCACCTTCATGGAAGTGAACAGACCACTCCTGGTCACTACCTCGTTCACTGAACAGCACATACAAACTTTGTTACAAGCAACACTGAAAAATCATCACTGCAAAAAACAGCCATTCCACATGTCCACCAGCTAATGCTGCTCTGTCTTTGGATCAAGAAAGAAACAGACATGACATGACTACTTTCCACATCAATGATGAGCAAAATTCCAGGCATGCAATGCAGTATTGTAGTTGAATATGTATCACAGAAAATACTAAATTCATAAGAAATACACACCTCCATTTCCCTCTAGGTAGTCATCTGTCCAACTTGGTTACAGTCAACCATGGTAAGCTCTCCCTGCTTTGCTTGACAAAACAGATTTTTTGTCAACAGACTCAGAGGATCTTTAGGAAGATAAGTGCACTTCTACTCTCTTCTAACCACAAGCTGCCAAGTCTAACAGACAGTAGTGAGCGTCACTGGCAGATCCTAGGGGAGGTCATACCATCTGAAGACTGATGTAACAACAGTGCTCAGGGCTGAGCATCCTTACATGTGGTTAATATAGCAGCACCAAATTCTTCCTTCAGCAGTTTGGACCTTTTATGAGACAGATCCAGTGACTTTTACAGCTCTTGAAAGCAGTCAGTTTGGCTCAGCATTTAATCACTTATTGCAGCAATACAAAGAAATCAAGGTAGATGACAACAATGCCTGTTCCTGTTCCTATGCCGCAGCTTTCTCAAAGTCAAGACTATTGGGGCATATCTTGAAAAGGCACTACTGAAATACCTGAACTGAGGTAACTCCAGTAGATACATAGTAAATGAAGCAGAATCATGAGAAATTTAATAGAACTTTCATCTAGCCTTCTGCAGAAAGTTATTTTAAGGCAGATGTAATATGTTTGGTTTGTTTGCTTAGAAGGAACATGGCTCAATAAGGAGAAGGAAATAGAAAACCTGCCTTGAAAGGTAATATATCGGATGTTGACCTTCTTAGCTTCTAGCAACACAACATCTTTATCATTAGTATTACTCAACATGACAGAGGCTTGACAGCTAGCAAAGATACACTCCAGGAATGACAGCATGTCTTCATTGGTAAGTGTCACTCCAGACTTGGAGATGATTTTTATTTTGCTCTCGTATCTATTAACAAGCACTGCCAAAAGTGTTTCAGTGCTTTCAGTCATCTGGTTGTCAGTCAATGAAGTACTAAGTATATCCGAAGCATGAAAATACAAATCTTTATCAGTTTTTCCACTGTTGATATTTAATCATATCACCTGATTGACCCTTTCCTTTTACAAAAATGTCACTATCTTTGAAGCTATATATGGGTTACTGATGTTTTCATGATTAGACTATCTCAGGAATATTCGTACAGTTGAACCCTTAGCGAATTTTTCAGGTGACTTTTCTTTCGATCTGACCAAATTACCATAATTTTCCACAATGCCAATTTTCTTCATATGTTGCTAAAAATCCATTCCTAAATAAACATCACAGCCTCACTTGGATCAAAAAGTGGATAGCATTGGAATACATTTTCTTAAGCTCCAGAGAGGAGGTAATCTTGAAAGACTTTGCCAATGGAATACCATTGCTCATCAGTGCAATGCTGCTGATTAATATATATCCTTATATATCCTTATATGGTAGCACTGCAATGACTATGGTCTATGTAGGCAAGTGGCCTCCAGGAAGACTATGACTTGGTCTTATATCTCATCTTTGGGAAACAATTGCATAATGGCTAGACAAAAAAAAACAAAAACAAAAAAAAAGTCTTGGTCAGCAGACCTGCCATTCCTCTTTGCTTCGGGGTACAAGGAGATTTTCTCAGAACCTGAATCCCAAAACATGAAGGTTCTTCTGTGCTTGCCTGCATCACCATCTACAGTTTGTCAGTCCTCTGTGGCAGCCTCCTGCACGGTATTCACTAGCTGCACTCAAAATCACCTCTTTTACTCAAGACCTGCTTTCCCTTAGGGTTAAGGTCTTCATTTGTTATTGCATCTGGAGGGAAGAAACGTAAGAAAGAAGTGAACATAATTCTTTTCTTAAACCACTGACAACACTAAAAGCACGCCATCATTTTTAATACATAGCAATCCATGTACATACACCGCACTATTAGGCATTCTCATATTGAATCCTGAAACAGATTTAAGGTTTTTACAACCATGATCTGTGTTGAGTTCTGTTCCTATCTTTATAAAACAAAGTACCAGTACCAAAACTGTTCCAATTTTAAACTGTTCCAGCTTTTATTTGTATATAGTCATTTTTTTCTTCTGCAAATTTTAGATGCTTGATAATTCTGAAATGCATACAAGATGGCATGAGCTTGCAAAGTATTATATATAAAATTTTAAATCTATTTGTAATCTTGCTTCACTGTAAAAATGTAAATGCAAGTATAATTCTTGGTTCTAGCAAATATAAACAATTTCTGAGAGCAAGATACTATAGAAGTAAATCTGAATTATTATATAAATTATGAATCAATATTAAGAAAAATACTATCATCTTAATTAACTTAATTAACTTAATAATAAAGAATGCTAATTAGTGTCTTAGAGAAGGTGTTTTATTTCTTTGGATCTGATAGGAGGCATTTACTGCTGCAGGATCAAGTATCTGAACAGGCAGGGAGGCAGTTGCTCCCTAACAAAACACTTGGAAGTGATCCACAAGACTTTCCCTGTATACTCTTGTTACTCATGTACATTTGGAAATCCAGCTAATATATTCTAAAAAAAGATTTCTTTCACCAGCATAACATCATAGTGATTGGAACGTTTTTTTCTTCTGTTCATTGATCTCTGAGGAGAATTTGACATATTGAGAACAGGTGCAGAACTTTGTCCTCTCTGAACAGTGAATTTTAAAAAATGAAAAACGAAAATAATCTTAAATGTTGTGTGGCAACAGTTCTATAGTACAGGGTGAAGCAATGCAAGTGTGGGAAGACCTTAGTTGGCATATGTTCAGGTATACTAAATAGTTTTCTCCTTTCTCTGGAGCCACAAACACCTCTGGCTTGAGATGTCAAGATGTCACATCATATTGCTAAAAGCTTCTGTAGCCAAACAGACTTGAGGACCTGAAATTTTTCCTCTATCCTTGCTATAGTGTGACTTCCATGGTGTTGTACTGGAAGAAAGGCACTACTGAAAATCAAAGTAATGACCCTTCATTTATCCCACAACATCAATCCCTTTCCTCAAAAACAAACAAACACACAAACAAAGAAAAACAAAAGCCAAGAAAAAACCAAGCAATTGCACAATACAATCACTTACCATCCCCGTCCATCCCCAAGCAGCAACAGGCCCTCCCAGCCAACCTCCTATCCCTTTGGCCAGTTCAGGTCACATGTCCTGGTCATGCTCCCTCACAACTTCTCGTGCATCTCCTTGCTGACATAGGAAACAAATTAACTCTATCCCAGCCAAAACCCCAACAGAGGTTTATCAGCCAGAGCAGAGGGATTACACACTGATGATGGACAGCATTTAGTTAGGTAATCTCCTGTTGCACATCCATGAGAAATCCCTCATATACACTGCCACTTTCTGATTATTAAGAAGCGCTGTTTTAGGATTTCCTGTTCTAATCCTCTGTTTCCTGCTGGCTGCAGCCTGTATGACAATGCCACTACATAATTCAGCAGCTAGCCAGTTTTCAACCCACCCATGTAATAAACAAACATGCACAGCAGCATGTGTCCATACACAGGTCAACAGACACAAGTATTTATTTTTAATACAGGAAGAAAAAAAATACATAGACCATGAGGTATACTCTAATTTCAGCTCATGGAAAGATAATAAAGAAACCAAAATTAAACAATTCATTAAAACCTCTGCTGATTGTTGAGATAGGAGGATGTATTGTAGACAGCAGCCAGAAAGACAGTAACCAAATGGTCCAGAGGAATCTACATTGCCAAGAGAGGATCTATTTTGAAGATTATTAGGAGTTCAGCACATCTAGTCAGGAGAGGGAAGTCGTCAGAGTAAGGATGTAAATATCACTCATTGAGAAAGTGTTGTGAAAATTCATTGAGCAGGAGGAAGAGTGGAAATAACGTGAAAAGAAGAGAACATGAAAGTCACTAGAAATACATTGTAAAATACAAAGGAAGACAAAGGTTTGGTTTCTTTATGTCATGCAGCATAATAACCCATAATAAACAATCCATAGGAATTTATATTTTGGTGTAGAAAAGTTCCCAGTATGCTCTTTATACAGAACTACAGTATGATCATATTTTACTAATTGCTTCCCATATTGGTTATGGGAAGTCTTCCCCTTCAGGAGAGATTAGCAGGTATGTCTGCGCCCACGTGTGCACATTATGAACATGTGTTTTCAAATGAAGGAGCCAAAACTGCACAGAAATCCCCACTCTTATTATCCATGTAGTGTAACACATGCACAAGTACACATTCACACTTCTTCAAAACTTTTCCAACAAGATTATAGCAACAGCAAGAAGACTAACTCATTCAGTCCCAAGTTCAGTATTTTGTGATACAAGAAATCTCTAACTCCTTTCACATTTGGCAAAACTGACAGTAATTATCTCACCACTGAAAAGACCACAAACTTCCACCAAACTTCTGCAGTATCCAAGAATCCTCTACCTTACCAGAAATATAATATTGATGAAGGAAAAAATGCATGTGGTGCCATTATGGGCCAAAGCTAAACTAAAGTGTGACCCCATGAACAGTTGCACATTGAACTCTATATTAATGGGCAATTAAAAAAAAAAAAGTCCCTTAACTCACAAAATTTTAGTAGTTCACAATGACAGTTAAGTGTAACAACATGGGCTGAGGGCCCTTCCTCCTCCCCTTTCCATGGTTGACCTAGTAATCCTGCTTATTGAGCACTGGATCAGAAATAAAATGCTTGGTTGGAAATACACCATCTTAGTTTCTATAAACCACATAAGTTCTCAGCATCTAAAAACAATAAAAGGATTTAGAGCTAAAATGAGATTCATGGTGTTTAGGGGCTTTGGGGTTTATTTTATACACTTATTTTCTAGTTGATTAGCTAGTATTGCATCTAGTTCTTGGACACCCAGCATAAGAAGGATGTGAAACTATTGGAGCAATCCCAGAAGAGGGTTGGAGCACCTCTCCCATGAAGACAGGCTGAGAGAGTTGGGGATGTTCAGCCTGGGAAAGAGAAGGCTTTGGGGAGACCTTAGAGCAGCCTTCTATTACCTAAAGGGGGCCTGTTGGACAGCCGGAGAAGGACTTTTTACAAGGACATGTAGTGATAGGACAAGGGGGAATGGCTTTAAACTGAAAGAGCATAGGTTTAGGTTGGCTACTAGGAATAAATTCTTTACTGTGAAGATGGTGAGACACTGGAACAGGTTACCCTGAGAAGTTGTTGATGCCCCATCCCTGGAAGTGTTCAAAACCATGTTGGACAGGGCTTTGAACAACCTGGTTGAGCAAAAGGTGTCCCTGCCTGTGGCATGGGGATTGGAACTACATAATCTTAAAGGTCACTTCCAACCCAAACCATCCTATGATTCTGTGACTTGCTGGAAGTCCATTTTCCAAAAACTTGATTTTACATATAATATTACAAAATGTTAGGAATTAGTTTTACTTCCATCCATATGTAGTACCACGTGAAATTAAAATTTACTTCTGAGCTCTTTTACACTTAATTGCAATGAAAAAATAGACCATGGAAAACCACTAGATTACTATATTTACTGTTTTAGGTCAGTACAACAATGGAAAAGACCACCTGAGTAACACTACAATGCTCTGTCTAGGTTAGTATGCATTACAGTGTGAAAGAGATCTATTGTGTTTAGTGGTTAAAACAGGAGACAAGGAATCAGATTTTCCACCCTCTTCTGCAGCTCATCAGGTTACTTATACCTACATTTTCAAAGTTAATAATTTTGAAGCCCAACGCTTGAGCTTCTGAAAAATAAAAGTTGGCAGAAGACCGTGATATTTGTACATCACAGATAAAGCTACCCTCCTCATACCAAGCTTACAAACACTTTTTCCATGTGTTCGAATGATCCTGAAAACGGGGAGCAGTAAAATTAATTTCTACAAAATATGACCCACTCGTAAACAACATAACTTAAAGCCTTGCCCAATTTATCTTTAGACCAGTTAATGGTTTGTTATTTCCTCTAGTTATTGCAACATGTTAGGATAGCAATAATAATGTTTCTTTAAAAAGGAATCTATGTATCTTGGTTTCATTAGCATATTGTTGTAAGTGTAGCATAAGGCATTTTCTTATTCTTCCAAGAAATTTCATGGTCTTTTACAGCAGAACATATATTTTTGTCAATTAAGAGTAAAAAGGAGTGGATTTTTTTCTCCATTATGAAGAAAAATATTTATTCATTATACATCCTTCTTCAATTTGGTTTAAAAAAATGAAATTGCTATGTAAATAAATAGTAAATATAAAATCTCACAAAGTACTACTATAGTTTAGCCCTATACAGTATTAGGACCAGTTGTTGGTAGTTATGGAGCTCAGAAAATTCTGAGTACCTGGGAAAGACAGAAAGAAATCAGGGCCAGATTCTCACTATTTTGCACTCTCTGAGTATTTTCACTGATATCAACTTGTCAGTACCTAATAAAAAAATACAAAGACATAGAATGGATCCTTTCCTTTATTAACCAATTACTCTTAGCTAGATTGCTATCTATCAATGAAAGTATACTGGCCATTTATGTCCTCTAAAATATTTTAAACAGCAATGAAACTTGTCATGAAGGAACTTCATTTAGGTAAGCAAAAGCTTCCTATGTGTAACTATCAATAATTTAATATCATATTCTCACAAATTCAAATCTCAACTCTCAGGAATACTAAAGTTTTCAATATTTAATAAAGATGCTTCTTCTAAAAGCTTAAGTGAAACCATCTAATTAAAAAAATGCTAATGTGGAGGTATAGACTTTCCTTGTCAAAGTGATGTATCGTGTTCCTTCTTCTACATCTTTCTGGTTTGGTTTTGGTTTTTTGAAGACAGACAATACCTTATTAGAATAACCCTGACTGTTATGAGTAAAATATTTGAAATGCCTCCATGCATACAAAAGTATAAGTTAGGGGATAATTATGTGATATCAATTAGAAGTGTTTCAATTGCAAGTCAAAATCAGTATTTCGCTGCACACCACCAGTTTTAATGTAATAGGGTTTGTTCTTCATCCCAATACAATCAGTTTAAGAGTGAGTTTCATCACTTTTTTTTTTAATTATAAAAGTCATCGGCATTTGAATAAGAATACCAGCTCATATAGCATTTTACTTGGCTTTATTTTTGGTACTGAAAAAAAGAAGCAACTAGGGGGAAATTACAGGCACATAACTGATTTTTTTCCTGGTACTGTTTATATAAAGCACCAAATACCTTGTAAACCAAGCTCTGTTCATACACATCAAACCAGATTAACCTCCCTATTCACAAAAGGCTACTATTTTACACAAATGCATTAAAAGTTTAAGCCTGAAAGAGCTTACAATATACTCTGAAACAAAACAAAATGCTCTAGATCGGAGTAGGGGAAAATAAAAGAAGTACATCAGAGAGGATTTGTGCTCCTACTTTAAATATTATGCTACATGGAAACCAAACTTAAAGTAGAGGTTCTAAAACCTATCTGAAAGTCTAAGGGCATACTAAAGAGAATTCAGTCCTAAAGACTTAAAAACTTAACGTTCAAAAATACATTCATTCCTATCAACACCTAACAAAATATTACTGTTCATCTAATTGTCAGTAATATCAAAGATTAGCATCATTTAGTACTAAGGAAGCAGCAATTATAGATATTCATATAATATATACAGTAGCCTTTTTGTACGAGTATGAAAAATTCCGCCAATAGTTCCAGTAACACAACTATTGCTCACTTTTATAAGGTCTTCTGCTTTAAATATACTAAGAAACCAGCACTATACCTTTGCTGTAGCAAAATATCACCAATCAGATCCCACAGCACATATATTTAATAGTCTGCTTTTATCTGCAGCAAAAACTAAACATGTTCAAGGTGTAGCTTGAAAATTAAACACAGAAGCATCCAAACCAAGTTTCACACCGATTATCGACACTTCAGAACTTCACAAGGCAGTGACTGAAATGCCTGCTTTGATGTGCAGCAGCACCTTCGGGACAGAGTTTGATACAACTCACATACGTACATGTGGTCTCTTTACCATTCCTACTCAAGCTCATAATCCCCTGCGCTCCCTCTGGATCTCGTATTCTCTCCCTGCGCATCCCAAGCTGGGTACGGGGCAGTTTTCCTCCGACCGTGCGGGGCCGGACTCTGGCTCCCGTTCCCTTCCATGTGGAATCCCGAGCATACTCCAGTTCTTCGCTCCTTATCGGCGCCGCGCGCAGCCCCGCGCGAGCCATCGTCCTGCCCGTGAAGGTGCGCTTCCCTACCTCTGGCTTACAGAGGGGAAGGAAAATCCTGCGCAGGGAGATGCTCGGTACCTCTCACCCAGAGGCAAGAAAGGCCAGGTGGGGGAAACTCACAGGAGGAAGGAGCGCACAGCTTCCCCGTACCCCCAGGTTCGCGGGGCGCACACTCACGCGGGGCGCCGTGGGATGCCGGCCGCCTCCTCGACCGCCGCCTCCTCGCCGATGTCGGGCAAGGTGATGAGCAGCCCCTTGGCGCCCACCCACCCCCCGGGCTCCTTGTCCGCCGTGCCGGGCGCCGGGCGCTGGGTGCGGCCGCCCCTGCCCGCGGCGCGGCCCCCGCGGGCG
>WBMZ01015665.1:0-33095 GCA_013400975.1 Atrichornis clamosus
CGGAGCGGAGCGGTGCGGGAGCGCCCGCAGCAGCGGGGCAGGCGCCGGGAGCCCGCAGCCGCCCCCGCGCCGAGCCAGCGGCCTGATGTCACGGCGGGGCCGGGACGGAGCCGGCGAGGCTGTAAACCAGGCACTGGATTTCCTCCCGCAGCCTCCGCCCGCCCCCGGGGGCCGGCCCGGCGCGGCTCGGCCCCCTCGGGGAGGGGGGACGGGGACACGGGAGGCGTGAAAAGCCCCGAGGCCACAAAAAGGGGCGGCGGGGAGGAGCGGGATGCTCGGGGGGCTGCGGTGGCCGGAGTCTCAGCAGGGCGGGGGAAACAGCGGGGTGTTAACTGCGGTGGGAGGGAGCAAAGCCACACAGGTGACAACGGCTCTGCGAGAGGATCACAGAGCAGCTGGGATTCACACACCCCCACCCAAAGAAAAAGTGTTAAGTGCAAGCGCATGCACTTTAACAGCACGTGTTTTCATCTGAGTATTATCTCAGCCCGTGAGCTCAGCCCCCATCAACAGTGCTCAGAGCACTGCCCAGCCCCTCGCTGGCCACAGCTGTCCTTTATGGCGTGGCACGGTCACAGCCCTGCGGGGGCAGCAGGCGGTGTTCCCTGGAAGATAAAGTGATGTGACCCACCGTGAGCCAGTGCCAGGTCCCCCCATGCTCAGGCAAAGTGGGCCGTAAGGGACCAGGGCACCTGTTCTCGGCCCAGCAGGGATTCTGGGGAAGTGAAATGGGCCTGGGGGACAGCGGGGCTGCAGATCCCACTTTAGAGACCCCTCGAGCCTCCAAGATGATGCCAAACCCCTCCAACATAATTTTGTTTTCAGAGGCAAAGAGAAAGGGGCAAAACTGTTTGTCATTCATCAGCCCCCTGCGCTGAGCACAGCGTGCTCCCGCCCTCTCCCGCTCTCCCCCTTCCCTCCTCACGCACTGCTGAGAAACTGCATCACAGGGTCGGGGCAGTTGCTGCTGACACCACCAAAACCCAGACTTTTATGCCTCAGCTCCCTCCGCAGCTGAAATAACATCTGCCTCCCAGGGCCTTCCAGCCCTGCGGCTTTATTTCCAATGAGAACATGGAGCCAAGGATCACACGTCCAGCTCTGCCCAGGGCACCAGCAGCTCCTGCCCGGGCAGGAAAGGATTAACAAAGCTGCCAAGGATGTGACATACTTCAAACTGGAAAGTTTACCAGGCAGGAGGATGAGCCAGGACAACACGGGCTATTGTCCTGCTGTATCTGGAGCCAAAGAGGTCAAAGGGGACTTCCCGGACACCCTGGGAAAGGGGACCCAGCCCAGCACCAGGGCCTTGCACTGCCCATGGCAGCTCTACACCTTTGGGACACTCTTCTGGGGGCAATACACATTTTAGCACTGTCCCAGCACAGAGATCCAGCCCTGATCCCTACCCCAGTCACCCCGCAGTGCCGGGTAGGTCCCTGGAGCTTTCCCCACTGCAGAAGGATGTGATGATGCTCTGTGCAGAGGTGTCCTCAGCCCCACTGACACGTCAGGCACAAACCACGTGATACTGCAAGATGTGCTGTGAAACTCAGTGGCGTGCGCTGCTTTGCACAGGACATGCCAAAACCAGAGGCAGTGACTGGTTTTCCAGCAGAAATCAGTGTTGGCCTCTCTGGGCTGTGAAATCTTTGGGAGGGAGGCTCTGCTTTGCTTCGCGTTTGAGTCTTAGAGCAGTGTAATCACAGCCCACCCCTGGAATTGCTTGGCACCGCTCGAGTGCACACCACAAACAACAGCACCACTCATTTTCAGCTGGCAAAACCCTCCCAAAGCCTCCAGCTTCGTCTGACCTCTACAGAAAGATGCAGCTCTGTTTGATGGGCAATTTTCAACAGTCCCTTGGTTGACCACTAAAGATGGTTTCAGGGGAAAAACACTTCTGATAATGGATAATAAATAATATAAGGCAGGAAGGCAACTGCAAGGGTTTAAAAATAGCCAGTCGGTTTCCTTTCTCCTCTCCTGGGAACCTTCTGGGTCTGAAAAGCAAAACACTCAAAGCAGGGTCAGGAGCCCCAGTTCAGGATGTTTGCTCTGCGTAGCTAACCCCAAACACTCAGCCATCAGGGGCAAGGCTCTTGAAAATCATGAGATTCAAAACAAATAACTTTTTAGGGCTTCTTACTTGCCTCTAAGCGCACAGCTGAAAGGGAACAGGCAGCATCACACCCCTCAGGTTCCTCCCTGGCACCCTTGAAGGTCTAGAAATTGTTGCAAAATGCAATTAATTTATATGCACATTACTTCAGGGATTTAGGAAGACATCAATGCTGGAGTGACTCATTAAAAAAATATATCATCGATTTGCACTTGGCAAACTCTGCAAAAAACTTTTCACAACACGCTGAGCTTCTTGCATTGATGTGGTCTGTAAATGTCCCATCGACTCCAGCAGGCCCAGGAATTGGGTGCTGCAGGAAATCCATCACCTTGTGTCTTTCCACCACTCTGAAAACAGCACTTGGCTGAATAAATCCAAACCCACACGGCCAACACCAGAGCAGCTCTGCTCCTCTGCTGCAGGCTCCAGGCTTTCCTGCACTGCCAATAACGTGGAGTGGGTAACACAGAGAGGCTTTTGGAAACTCTAAGCCAGTTTCCCGGTTTAGGAATCAATTTGGGTCAATCTGCTTGGTCAGGACCTGCAGATTCAGATTTTAGTTAATAGCGGGGCTCAGCCTGGACCCTGAGTTGTCTCTCCCCAGCACGTGCAGGCTCGTGTTCTCTGAGCATCCCCCTCAGCTCCATCCTCCAGCCCTCCTCTGCTTCCATCCCCCTGCTCCGCTGCCCAGCAGGGCTTTCCAGTGTATTTCCTACAGGGCAAAACTCACAGTGACCCAGTTCCTGTGCTCAATATTGCTGCGGGGTTTTTTTTTTCCATCGAGCGAGGCTGCCCACCCCAAAGCATCTCTCACAAACATTTCCACAGGGGTTGCTGCCTCCTGTGTGGCATCAAGCTGCCTGCAAACAGCCCAGCTCTCCTGCCACCACCCCGAGGGCACTGCCACCACCTTGAAAAACCCGTATTTTCTTTGAGCCTCAGTGAAACTACAGCAGGACAGGTGCCAGGAGCTGGAAACAGCTGATCTCAGCCCTGAGCAGAGAAGGCAGGAATCAGCCCCACCACCTCTAGCTGAGCCCCTCTGGAGCATCACACACCTCCAGCTTTCACTGCTCCACCAGCAAAGGAACCAGGACCAAACCAGCAGCCTCTACTGGGAACTGGGCTGCTTTATGTGGGAGTTGCAACATTATCCAACCTCTGGGGACCTCTGTCCCAAGCTCTGGCACCGGCTCACAAGGCGCGTCTGTGTCAGGCTCTAAAATGGAGCCCATAGCACTTCCTTCTATTGTGCAGCTGGGGAAGCCCTTTTTGCTGCTGTTTTTAAGGCATTTTGCAGGAAAAGTGCTACTGATTGAAAAGAATTATTAACTAAAGGTCAGGCGTTAAGTCCGAGATCAAAACGTTTTAGGCATTCTAATTTTAATTTGAAAGACTTTCATTTTCACTGCACAGGCTCAACTGGAAGACTATTTTATACTAAATAATAATATTAATTAAAAACAACAACAACAACAAGTAGTACTATCTCTTCCACTTCAGGATGAGGGAAAAAGCCTCCAAGCTTCTGCAAGAAGGTGTCACTGCTCTGTTTGTACAATCTGTTCATAGATGTCAGATTACAGCAACTGCTCCCCAAATCTGGGGGCCAACAGACCTCAGCCAGGCCTCACAGACTCAATTTTCACTTGCAAACATGATCAATGCCCCCATTTAACCAGGTTTCAGGGTGAGGGATGAGCCACCCACCACTTGCCACGGCTTACAGCAAGCATGGATTTTAGGAGATTCTCTGCTGAGTGTTTCAGATCCAGGGCAGTTGGATCACTCACTCTGCCTCCAGGTTTTGGGCGTTTCTCAGGGCTCTTTCCCAGCAGATCAGGAACTCTGAACTCTTTGTGCTGGCAGGGAGGAAGGCTGGCTCGGGCTCTCCTGCACTTTGTGCCCCTTCTGCCAGGGGCAGCTGTTCCCCAGCTGCAGCACCCCCTCTTCCCCACGGCCCCCCATGGGCAGCCACCGATCCAGTGCCAGGTTAATTCGGGAGCACAGCTCTCCTCCACACCAAGCATTACCACAGCAAGGCAAGCCCCCAATTACTGTCAGTTCCTAGCAGAGGAAGCACACCAAATCCCCGGGCAATCAGCATCTAAAACTCTCCATCCAGCTATCCTGTGTTTCATTTCCTGCAGCCCCTGTGCACAGCTGGCCTACGGCATCTCCTGCGGAGGCTCCTGAAGCTCAGCAGTGGAGATGCAATTATTCCACGAGCCTTGGAAACTCAAGGGCTTGCAGGAATATTTCTCCTCCATCCTACTCCGTACACCATCCCCTTGGCCATAGTAGAATCACAGAATTTTTTGGGGTTGGGTTCCAACAGGTTTTTTGGCTTTCAACAGGTTTGGGTTGGAAGGAGCCATACAGAAGATCTTTTTCCAAGCCTTGCCATGGACAGGGACACCTTCCACTATCCCAGGTGGCTCCAAGCCCCGTCCAACCTGGCCTTGGACACTTCCAGGGATGGGGCAGCCACAGCTTCTCTGTGCCAGGACCTCGCCACCCTCACAGTGAGTTCTTCCTAATCCCTAATCTAAACCTACCCTCCTTCATTTCAAAGCCATTCCCCTTTGTCCTGTCACTCCAGGCCCTTGTCCAAAGCAAGTGACAACACAAACCTCTGTTTTTCAAGCTTTCTGACCTCTAAAAGCCCATCAGAACAAGGCCAACGTGTGAGGAGATGGGAGATCAAGCCACTTTCTCAGAAAGAAGTGACCACAGCACACTTTGGGCGGGCACCTGGATTCCTTCACAGAAAAGAAGAAAATACTCAGAAAAATTAGAGGCAAGGTATAACTACTAACATTAAACTATGCCCAGAAAGGCAAAGACAGCAGGGTCAATGTTGTGAAAAATACCAAGAGATCTCACAGCGTTTTGCAGGACGCTGCTGGCAGGGGTGTGCAGGCAGAGCTCACCCAGAGCTCGCTGTTTTGGGAGGATCACAAAACACCCGGCGAGGTTTGGTACGGACCAGCCCCACATCGGGAGGAAGCTGCAGCTGCAGCTCCGGGTGGCAGCATTTTCCCTTTTTCCACGTGTTTCCCCAGGCCGGCTGGGTGCTCCCCGGAGTGCAGAGTTCAGCAGGCATTAAGCTGCTGAAGCCTGACGCGCTGCAGACACGCCAGAGCTCCTCTGGTAAAAGACTATTATTTCTTGAGCTATTTGTCTTTAAAGGCAGCTTTTATCTCCCTATCACCTTTCTGCCAGAATGTTTCAGTCAGCTCTTTTAACAAATACCACCTAAGGTGCTTGTAACCAAAAGAAAAACAGGAAAAACATTTCTCTGTGTTGCTTAGCAATCAGTGTGCAACGAGTTCAAGCCTCCCAGGTGCTCTGTTAGTGTAATTTCCATCTTTGCTTGCATGGGTTCTCTGCATAACAGCCAGGGAAAGAAAAACTACTGGCAGAAAAGAGGAGAAAGGTTATGAAGCCACAAAAATCTGCAGGGAAAGATGGAAATAGGTGTAGCCCCTGAAGATAAGGAAAACTCATTTCTGAAATAAAACTGGCCCTTCTTGTCTATCAGAAAAATTAAATGAAATAGTGAGATTTCACAATATATTGAAAACACACATCCACCACCTGGCTGGATGAGAGAGCAAAGCTCTGGCTCTGCTCACCTTTCAAAAATACATCCAAGGGCAGGCAGTACAATTTTCCACC
The DNA here is from genome assembly GCA_013400975.1 of Atrichornis clamosus. Classification (NCBI taxonomy): domain Eukaryota; kingdom Metazoa; phylum Chordata; class Aves; order Passeriformes; family Menuridae; genus Atrichornis; species Atrichornis clamosus. The sequence continues at coordinate 5,807 of WBMZ01015665.1, forward strand.
CACAACAACCAGCCAAAATGACACGTTCAGCTGAGTCGTGTAAAAGGAGAATCCCAGAAACGAGAGGCTCTGGCAACCGATCCACGGAGAAATCCCAGTGGATAACAGGGAAGCTTTGCTCAGCAGAGCAGCTCTTCCTTCTCGTCAGCTCCTATCCCAGCCCATGCTCCAGCTCTGCTCCCACCTGTGCCTTCCCTGGCTGGGGCAGGTGGGCTGTGCTGCTGCAGGGACAGGTACAGCCACCTCACCCGTGCCACACACACAGACAGGGGACTCGGACTCCCTGTGCATCCCATGCCCCAGCCAGGGGAGCAGGAGGGCGGCTTTATTCCCACTGCCTCTCCTCCTGGGCTAGGGAAGGCAGGGAGAGGCTCCCCCTGCTCTCTGCCTGGGTGGCAGCACACGCAGGGCATCCCCGAGCACCTGGGGACGTGCTCTGACCCCACACTGCTTGTTCTCCCTGGGGACAGGGCTGCAGGTTGGCGTCTGTGTCACCACCCCAGCACGCTCAGACTCAGCTCCCTGAGCCTGAACAGCACCGTTCACTCCCCTGTTGCTGGAACAACGTGCCTGGACACACGCAGGGGAGGGAAGGATGCCACGGAGCTGCTGAGAAGTGCACGAGAAAAGCGATGCCATAGCACAAGCACCGGGAAGAAGCCCACAGAGCTGATACATTGCACAAGACTAAATTAGATCCAAAGGCCACCTTAAAAACGAGGCTACAAGGTGCTGAGCTGATCAGAAGAGCTAAAGGTAGGAAAGTAAAACAGATTTACACGTAGTACAAAGAGTTATCCCGGTATAGGAATAAGGTGCAGCAGATTTAAACGCCAGATCCTGGAAAGAAGTGAAGCAACAGCAAGGTGTTCCACGCACATAACATTAATAACACAAATAAATAACTGAGATTACTTAAAATAAGAAGCCCAGTTAAACAGGAACAAAGCCCCTTAACAGGGGATATGAAAAGGACGTTCCAACAATGGTCCTGTATCTCCTTTGACCACACAAACGTCAGGGAAAGCATAAATCAAACCCCAGACGCGTCGGGAAGCTGCAGGAAAGCTGACTTGATCTGAAGTGAGGAGTGAAACCTTGGAGCCAGGCTCCGGCGGAGTGAAGAGCTGATGTGATGGAAAGCGAGCAGCCAAGAGAGGAGCCAGAGGGCCCGGAACAGCCGCAGGGATGAGGGAGAGGAGCTGCAGGAGGAGCAGCACGAGAGACGGCCGGCAGCTGGACCAGCAGCCAGCGCGCCCCGGTGCTGACACTGCGCGGCCCCTGCCAAGTCATTTGGGCCAAATTCACCACGGGCTGGGCTGGGACGCAGTGAGTGGCCATGAAAACATTCTGCTTGAACAGCCTGAGCACACACTTCTGCTGTCAGCCACGTGAGAGTCAGGAAAAGAGGCTGGCAAGAGCTGGAAAGGGAAAGTTTCACTGCCCAGCCCCGAGCCAGCTATTGCAGAGATGAAACAAACAGTGACATGGCTGAAAAGTCAATTAAGAATTGAAAAAGTCTTTTAGTATTCCCAGGTATTGTTAGGCCCTCAGACAAAGGATGTTTAAAAAAAATTATTTTCCCTTTGGTAACCACCACATTAAAGATTTCCGCTCCGTATTGTTTTAGTGGGGGAAGTTATTCCAGGGCCTCTCTCCATGGCCAGCAGAACTCTTTTTGTTGTGGAGTTTTTGGCACAGAGCAGCAGTGTTCTTCCAAACAATACTGTATGCCAGTGGCTGAGGGCCAGGTTTATCCCTCGGTTACAGTGGCACAAATATAAACAAACTCATCAAGAGCCACCAAGTCACGCCATGACTGAGTCTGGCCACAGTGCTGCTGACCCTCCCAACTTTTTACCTTCGAATCCATGATTTATGTTGTTTTTCCTTCAAGTCTTGGCTCTGGGAATCACGTTGAATTTCAGGTTTTGTTAAAATAAAAAGGTTATCCCATGAGCACTGAAACTACTTGTGTTGCTTCCTCTGGTTTTGTGTCTTGGGACTGTTTTCGGTGCCTAAAAATGTACGAACTGAGAATGAAAATGTTTTTGTGGTTAAGTGTTTGTAAAAAGCATCTCCCACGTGGATTTGCTGGTGTCTAATAATACGTGAACTCATGCTACAGATGTTTTGGGGCATTTACAAGATTCTTTTTCTCCTCTCAACCATCTCATTTCATCATCTTTGCATAGACTTAATTATCTGCGAGCCCTCAGCCAAATTTGCGTGACGCAGGTCAGCGGGTTCAGAAGTCATCTGGGGAGAGAGGACACAGGCAGACAGACACCGTGACAGCATTAGCCTTATTTTGGTAGGAAATTAGATTTTAAGCACTTTCTGGCTGCCCTAACTGCAGGGAAAACAGCGAGGGAACACGACCCGAGCTTTTGCAGGAGGGTCAGGGAGCAGACGGCGAGAGGAACAAGCTGCTCCCTGAGGGTCTCCTCCAGCTCCAACCAGACTTTCTGCAGCAGTGAGGCCCTGAGGAGCTTCTCCCATCTCTGCCTCCCACAGCACAGAGTGCATGGCCCGATCCACCCATTCCTGAGCTGCCAGCATCATTGCAGGGCAATCATTGCAGGTCTAATGTTCTCAGCAGTGAACATTAGACCCGTATCGATGGTTAATTACCCCATCCCTTCGTGCCATGCAGGTCAGGAGCCGTGTCAGGGTTTCCATGACACGTGGGCACGTAACACCGCAGCACAGACGGTGCCACGCCAGCCGGGCACACACTGAGTCACCCTTTCACAACAGCCAAACCCCCGGGGAGGTTCCCTTTCCCCTCCTTGCCCCAGCCCTGGCACAGAGTCACCCACCACCTTTTGTAAAGCTCCTTCCCAGAGCTGGTGTGCCGGGATTGGCACTCAAGGGCCCCTGGGAATGGAGGTTTGTCACGGGTCTTGGATGGAGTCTGGTGCCATTCTGTGACCAGCTGGACTGTCAGCGGCAGCCAGGTCTTCAGCACATGGGGACTGACCCCAGAATAACTGGGGAGAGCTGGGAAGGCCAGTTGCCTGCAGGGGCTGTGGGTGCAGAGGCATCAGGAAAAGGCGGAGCTGCGCCCACTCAGCTTGTCTGCCTCCTCCTTTGTGCTTCCCGCATCCCTCCGCCAAACAGAAAGGGAAATCCGGGATTTTCAGCTGCTTTTGATTCCCTCTTGCTCTGCACACAGCAGGGTGGAGAGGGATTAATCTCCATTTCCTGCCTCCAGTCAGCTCCAGGGCTGCCCAGGCGGGACCCCCCTGGCCAGGGGCTCCCCGAGCCACGACCACGACACTGCCAGACCCCACATGGCTGGAACAGCTGCCTCCATCCTGCCTCCCCCTGCCCTCAGCTCTTCTCCCCAGAGCCCCCAGAAGTGCCTCCCAGCTGCTCTGCTCGGTCAGCCCCGGCTCTGGCGCCACAAACCACACTTCCCCTCCTTCCTCCCTTGGTTGCAGTTTGTAACTTGTACTCAGCTTCCAGTATGGGAAGTAGAAGTGCTGGGGAGGGCACTATGATGAAAGAAAAACCCCAGACTCTCAGAGCAACACACAGGAGCCTAAAGGGGGAAGAAAAGGATGAGCAGAAAGGGGTTATTAAGGGGGATTTTTAGGTGCTGCTTTCCTGGCAGGCAGGAGAGGAAGCCCCCCCATCTCGGGTCACCAGTGAGTTGCTCTGCATTTATTTCCCTGTCACCAACATCACAGCCACACAATATCGAGATTGTCACACCCAAAACAGCCTTGTCATCCCAAACAGCTCCTCAATATCTCCAAGTGAAGGGCCTGATGCTGCCAGCTGTCCTCCGGAGCTCACAGCACCCGAATTACAAAGGCAGCTGTCAGCAGGATGGGACTGGGGATTCCCCACTCCTGGGCTGTCAAGAGGGAGCCAAAGACCCGATGTCCTGCTGCCAGGTGCTGCTGCAGCCCCAGCACACCCAGGGACAACCCCAGCACGAGCCCAGAGAATCTGGGAGAGGAGTGAGGACACAGGGCTGAGACGCCTGCACAGACGACACAAGAGAATCCACAAATCAGCCTTTGGATGCAAACAACCTTTGAGGTTCATGAAGCCAGGCCTTCGCTTTAAGACAGAGAAAATTCCTTACCATAGAGGCACAGAGGGAGATGAGCACCTGAGATGCTGCTCACGACCAGCATCTGCGTGGAGGTGATGATCCAAAAGCTGAGCTCTGGACCACCATGCTGGGGTGCACCACGTGCTGCCCTCCCCAGACACCACGAGTGATGCCACACACATGATTCCAGGAGCTGGGAGTTAAAAATACCAAATATCACAAGTTCTGCCCAAACGAAGCCACCAGCCCTGCCCGGCCTGTTGCATTACAGGATTGTCACATGACAGAGCAGGCGGTAGGACCTGGGGAGAGCCATCTCCTGGGGCAGTGGAGCCAACCCTTCCAGCAGTGTGGGTACCACAACAATGCAGCCAAAGCACTCCAGGTTCACGACAGACACAACCAACACTCAGCTACACCTGGCTGTCCCCCCTCACTCGGGCTGCAGTGTTTTACCACCTCACCAGCAATTGCACTGAAACCAAAGATGCTCTTTGCATCTAAACAGCACTTGATAGCCAGCACGGTGGCCAAATTGAGCTGTTACATGACAAGGCTCCTGGCAGGGTCATTTCTTAGCATTATTTGAAGCTCCCACGGCTAAATCCAGCCCTATCTGGATACAGCAGCGGTGCCTATCTGTGCTTGGCAAGGCTTAAACAAAAGCAAACTGCTCCCTCCTGCACAGGGACACCAGTGTGCAGCGAGGGTCAGGGGATCCACCAGAGCCATGTGCTGGCTTTGGAGAGGTGCCCAGAGCCCCGGGACTCGTCGGTGCTGTCCCAGGAGCAGCCCTGCAGCGACTGTGTGTGACAGGAGGAGGTTTCAGCAGCACCACGGACCACGAGAGCTGAGCTGGTGTCAGCAAGGAGCGGTGCCACCTCCTCTGTGGTGGCAGCCGCATCTGAGGGCAAGCAGGGTCCAGCTCAAGGCATTGAACTGCGTGTCAAGCACATGCCGGGCAGGTTTCTGCTTCAGTATTGCCACTCTCAGCTGTCTCAGCTGCTGCACAGCCCCAGGGCTCGTTGAAACACGGGGTTATTAAATAGGGTCATCTCAGACGGAGTCCCTGGATGGGAGACGCCCGGGGGTTACACCCATGCTCTGCTGTTATGTTGGTGGTTGTGAATGGGGCAAAACCTCCCTTTCCCCGTGTTTGCAGCTGGCACACTGCAAACTGAGTGGCTGTAGTGATGACAGCCTTGTCCCTGGTCCAGCCCCACTGCAGGATGCGGAATGGGAGGCTGAGCGGTGAAGGGATGGAGCCATGGGCAGGACACACCCACACCTACAACTCACCACCCCTGCTTAGGGAGGGCAGGATAGCCAGGGGCGAATTGTCCCCGTGCTCTGGCAAAGACCCAAAGCAGGCACGGAACAACCCGCCTTTGACAGCCTGTACTGTGCCAAACCAGTCAGCAAACTGGATCTGCCTTCTTTGAGCACACGTGGGCACCGGGCAGCGCTGGCAGCGCTCAGGGCACACTCCTGCAGCAGCTGCTTCTGCAGGCGCCGCCCCGAGCCCGGAGCTCGGTGACAGATGACAGCAAATCGCACTGATGGGCCCTCACTGAATCAAAGTGTCAGGAGGCAGCTGCTCCGTGGCTGATCTGCCGTGAGTCAGGGCGCCCAGCCCCGGGGTGCAGGGATGGAGCCAGCCACTGCCAGCAGCACACGGGCACCGGGACCTGGCTGTGCAGCTGCCTCGGCAGCGCCCGGGGCCACGAGAAATGCTCTGCCGAGTTCCAGGGTCCCCACGGGATCATCGGGATGGAAATCGAGAGCAGAGAGCGAGAAAGCTGAAAGCGCAGAGAGGAGATCCCGTTTCACTGGGGAAAGGGAAAGTGCAGGAGGCAGAGCTTGTACCTCCCGCAGATACACATCTACAGAGTCAGAGCTGCAAGAGGGGCAAATTCTCACGTTGCCCTCAAACTTCAGGCGGAGAAGTCGGTGCTGAAGGATGGGAAGGAAGAGCGAAGAAACAGAGGAATGCTCTAGGAGGTCACCTTGAACATCAATTCATGTTCTGAGCTAGAGACAGGTTGTGATGCCACCAAAATCAGTGGGATTACCTTGGTCTGCTCCAGTCGAGGATGTGGCACGGGGTATTTTACCTCATTTTCTCCACAGCGTGCACTCGCAAGCACAGACCCAGCCAGGCCACTCACAAAAATATATTGAAAATAGATCAAGTGAACAATTACAGGAAACGCCAGCTCCTTCTGCACTCGCAATGCACAGAGTATTAGCACTGCTTTAATTGCACCAATAACTCCAGCAGGGCAGCAGAGAGAGCTGGTCAGGCAATTCCAGCCCCTGCAGTGCTGGCGAGCACACGGAGCTGCGGCACACGTGAGGCAGCCACCAGAGACCCACCAGTGTGGCCACGCATGGGCCAGGCACAGATGTTTGGTGAGCACCAAGCATCTCAAATCCTGCAAATAGGATGCCCCAGAGGTGAGAGAGTTCAGGCAATAATGACAAGCCCTCGGGCAGGTTGAGCCCCAAGACAGGCTGTACCCCAGGGAGCTGCATCAGACCCTGGCCAAGGCTCCAGAGGTCTGTGCCTTCATTCTGCTTCAGCAACGCTTGTCTGCATCAACACAGTCCTGCTAACTGCTTATTTGTAGTAACCCTGATATTACTGGCCTGGCACTCCCACAGCTGTATTTCACATGCTTATCCAGTGCGTGAACACAGGCACACGCAGAGGTGAAGACTCTGGATGTTTCAGTACCAGTGAACCAAACAGCAGCAACTGGGGACCCTTTTCCCCGTCCCTTCCAAGCCAGTGTAAAGGCTCAGCCATCACACCAACTCTGAAGCCTCACCAAGGGCTGGAAACAGGGATTGCCCCCACCCCAAAAGCTCCTGGGACAGCATCAGCCAACCAGAGGCACAAACCGGAGTGTTCATTGCCTCACACCTTCACACGTGCAGCCTGTGGGGTTCAGCCGGCTCATGGGACAGTGGTTTGATATTCTCCCCCAGGACTGATACAACCAGCACAGAGGCACAGATCAGCAGAGGGGTTCCACACAGCCCTGGGGGGCTGCAGGGACACCCTCCAGCACTGTGGTGGGAGCCATGGACAGGCTCAGAGCTGTACGTGCACACAAGGGACTGGGTCGGCTCAGCCCCCAGCCTTGCCAGGGCAATTCCCAGAAACCCCAAGACTTTACAGTGTGTTCCTAAATTTCTACCCTTATGGATGAAAATTCAACCTGGAAGTCTTTCTCCCTAGTTTCTCGTTTTCTCCAAAGAAACCAAGTGATGATAAGCCTGAGGGAAAACGAGAGTTTGGCGAGGAGCAGGGATGGAGGGATTTGTTGTTTTTGATTGTAACTGTGGTCAGGAAACGGTACTAGTGCTCATTTTCAGCTCCTCCCTCTTGATAACATCTACCATGCGCAGGCAGTGGAAAAGAAACAGCCTTTGATACAAACACGACAGAGTTTGATTGATCACGGGGCCCTTGGCAGCTATCGCTTCACCCTGGGATTGACACCAGCACCAGCTCCCTGGCCCCACCTGACTCCCAGCTAAAGCCTTTCCAGCCCTGACAGCTTCACCCTGGGATTGACACCAGCACCAGCCTCTCAGCCCCGACTGACTCCCAGTTAGAGCCTTTCCAGGCCCCACAGTGTGAGGCTGGCAGAGCTCCGATCTCCCGCAGGAGATGCCGAGTGCCTCAGCCCCAGCACAGCTCAGCAGCAGGGCAAGAGGCTTTGGCCCCAGCTCACCCCATCACCCACGGGCACCCTGGGGTGCAGCCGAACCCCCCTGACTCGTTATGGGAATTCAGCCTTCCGAGCTCGGCCAGGAAGGTGCATTCCCAGCCCTTCCCAGTGCTGCGTCACCCCCGCTGTGGGACACAACCCGCCCGTGCCAGGCTGAATCCCGAGGCCATCCCTGGTGCCCATTGCCTAAGGAGATCCCTTCACTCCTTGGTGGGCAGGAAGGAACTCCATTCCCACCCACTCCCGCAAGGATTAATTCGTTTTTAACGCAGCACTCCAAGGTGATACCGGTGCTGCAGACAGGAACAATGAAGCTGGAAATTAGTAGCTCATTACTGCTGATCTGAAAGTTTTTCTTCTATGTGCCAGAGGACAGCATTTCACCCAGGATGCCTGAGTTGCAGGCAGCTAAAACAAAACTCCAGCGAATGAGGTCTCAAATGCGGCAGGGAATAAGCCTGTGCTACAGCAAACCTGGGAACTAATCATTTGTTCCCATCTCCAGCTCCTCTGAGCCCGGCTCTAAGGTCAAACCAAGCTTTTATCTTCTCCTGTATTTCAGTATGCTAAGAAAAAAAAATATTAGAGGAATAAATTAGCATGTGAAATGTAATTTAACTAATTAGCTCACTGGAGTGGAAAATATTTGCTAACCACTTTGAAGTCAAACCGACTGCACTTACTAGGACATCACAGAGGAGAAAGGAAGGAGGCAAAGATGGGGAGACCATCCAGGACAGGCTCCGGAGGATGCAAGTGCCTGAGGAGGACACTGAGATCTTCCCCTGAATTTTCTGTTTGCTTCTCACTCTGTAGAGCTGCATTAGGTGCCCTGCTCAGAGACAGCAGTGCTGGGAGAGACCGCGGCAGTGCTGCACTCCCCTGAGCTGCCACTGACCCGGCATTGCAGCAAGGAGGGGTTTCCCAGTGATTTCCATCATCACAGCGCTGTGGCAGCAGCCTGGGATGCCCTGGGATGCACAGCCACGGGTGGACCGACTCACCAGGCAGGAGGGATGCGCTGGGACCGGGCCCCAGCATCCCACCACCATCGGCTCCCTGGTCCCTCGCAGCGCTGCGGGCTCCCGCTGGCAGGGAGGGGATGATGCCAATTAAGCTGACGAACAGCGAGCCATAAAGCTCCATCACGTTAGGGGATTGCCTGAGATGCCACAAAAAGCCGTTATATCACTTGCAACAGTCTGTTCATTGATTTCCCCACCTCCCCGACGTGGAAACTGTTGCTCTTTTACTAGCAAAGCTTTGGAAATCCCTCCCCGTAACAGCAAAAGAGGCAGCCTGGCCAATTTTGCAACTGCAGTGGCTGAATTATGAAAGGGAGGATTGACGCCCCCATGGACAGCTACCAAGGGAGGCAGAAACGAGGTCCTCCCCTGCCTGATACACACCACCACGTGTAGGGCAGCCTTGAGACAATATTCCCCTTCCAGCTCGCCACCCACTGAACACTGCACCAGCACCTCCAAAGCTTCACTGCCAGCTGGTGAAATGCTCCCCAAAGAAGACCCAGCTCATTGCTGGGGCACAGCAGTTTCCCTGAAAACAGGAATATGAGATGTTGGCCAAACGGAGTTGCTGCCCTGGGAGAACAGGCTTGAGCCAGAGGTTCACGTCTTTGTGGGGTGTCCCAACCTGGGCTTTGCCTTGCTCCTTTTTGAAGCCAAAGCTTTTCTCCCCGTGGAGCCTGGCCTGCAAGGGGTCAGTTGTGTGTTCAGTGAATGGATTTGCAGCAGGAGGAAAGCCCATTTTTCAAGCCAGGCCTTCCCACACTATGATCCAACTGGTGATGGAGACTGACAGAAGAGCCCCAGGTAACACAGCCCCTAAACGCTTCCCAATCTGCTTGTGCCACCTCCAAGAAGAAAGGAAATTAATGAGCCTGAAAGAGAAATTAAAGTCCTGAAATAGAGGGGGGAATGCCAACACTGCTGCCTTCCCCCTGCCCACGCAGACTGGGGAAGTGACGGCAGGAGATGAGCAGGGACCTGCACAGGCGGGTGGGTGTGAGACACCAAACCCTGCCTGGCTGGGGGAATATTTCAGCTGTGAAAGAGGAGCTTCCCCATCACCCCACAGACAAAAACTGCCACTCAGGATTTCCCTGCTGGCATTTCCCCACCAGGCTGTGTTTGGCAGCAGACGGAGCTTCCAGCTACGGGACCCGCTGTGCCCCCGCTTTCCAGGAATGGAAAACGGCGCCTCAGAGCAGTGAGCATGGAGAGGCAGAGCAGCCCCTAATCCACCTCCTGCTCATGGATGCTGCCAGCCAGTGCTCACCCCAGTGCAGGAGAGGGCAGGGGGCGAGAGCACCAGTGGAGCCCAGAGCTGGGAGACACGATCATGGACAGGAAATGGGAAAATGGGGATGCTGGAGACCAGTCTGACCTCCTGGCAGTGCAAATTTCCACAGGAAAGCACTAACCTTTTCTGTCCTGCACTACTGCCCCAGAGATGACCTGAGGCTTGGGGATGCCCTGATGTGCCAGTTACCAACCAGTGCCTCCCCATGACACAACTCCCAGGACTGGCTGTCACTCAGCAGCCCCCAGAGGTTGAGTAGAAATTGTTAAAAACCGAACCAACCAACTAAAAAAAAAAATCCAGCACTAACACATTGCACAGCCCCCTTAAAAATTACTTCTCTTTTCTGCAAAAAAACAGGAATGTCATAAGCAAGCAGAGGTCCCTAAGTGACCCAGGCCAGGGCATTCCCCGCTCCCAATCCCAGCTGATGCCCAGGTCTCCAGTGCAGGGAGGGAGCAGGGAAGCCTCCACCTGTGTCGGGCAAACCCTGAGGATCCCCCGCGCTGCACCAGAGGCTGCAGGGAAATCCAGCAGCAGATTGCACTGCTGAGCAGGAATGGAGATCGCCTGGCGTAAGCCTGGAGAAATCTGCTGCTTAGAAATCAAGGAGCAGGAGAATAAAGCATCCAGCCGCTGGTTCACCCGCTTCGTCCCACGCTCCAGCCACCTCCCACCGCCCGGCTGCCCTCCCTCCTTCCCAGGAATGCTGCAGGAGGCACCTGCGCTCTCGGGGCGCGTTGCCCACCCCCGGCACACCCCGCCAGCTCCGCAGTGGCCGTCGCAGGTATCCTCATTAGTGCAGCAACACCGTGGATCCTGGCAAAGCCCCGGGGTGTTTCTAAATATAGGAGGCTCCCTGCAAGTGCCCTGTCCCTGCAGACACTCGCAGGATGCTGAGCTGGGGCTCCCCACCCCTGCCGGGATCCGACGCACCGCCCTGCAGGAAAGTGCTCCCTCCTCCCAGGGACTTGGGCTCGTTTCTGTACTGTCACTTCACCTCTTTAAACACACAGATGATGCTGAAGAGAAGGTAGCAGTGATTGTGACATATCAGTTGATGGCCATCGAGAAAATCCAGATTTAAGGCTCCTGCAGTGACACTACACACCCTGAGCACATACAGCAAGAGCAGGGGCTTTCCCTGCTCCAAAAATCAAATGAAGTTTTGCCTCAATTTTTAACAGCACCTGGATCACACCCAAACCCCTTACACAGGTGGGACACCGACTGTTCACCACCAGCCCTAAAAAGCATTGCCCCTAATTTTGGGTTCTCCAGCAGCCTTATCACAGGGTCCTTCCTTGCACAGTCAGATTCGGGCTGTATTTCTGTGAGGGTCAGAGTTAAGGTGACAAGAGGAGCCCTCAGCAGGAATCCCCTGCCCCACGTTGGGAAACCTCTGCCTCAGTGCTGCGGCCAACACCAATTTTTGCATGGTGAACCAAACCCTGCGCTTGGCTGCAGCTGCAGCAGAGCGAGAGGGCAGGACCGGTGCCCACGGACAGTGACACCGGGGCAGGGCAGCCACCGAGGTGTGTGGAGGCAGAGCTGCCTCCCAGGTTTTCACACCCATCAGCCGCTCCAGGGCAGCAGAGCCAGGATACAACACAACAAACACTCCCTTTTCCATCGAGCTACAACGCGACCCTTATTCCATACAGAAAGGCTTCCCCTCCCTCTCAAACCCCTCCTTTCGTCTTGGTGCCCTGGATTTGGCAAGTGCCACAGTCTGCCTCAAAATACAGCACTTCAGAGAGGAAACAGTCACATCTGGAGGCGGTGCCAGCTCTTGGCATCTTTAACTTTACCAGAAGTTCACCACCCCCGGATGGTGCCGGGGTGGGGTCACAGCACCTTCTCTGCCCCTTGCACACCCACCCTGTCCCCGGAGCCGGCCTCGGGCTGGCAGCTCCCTTGCCTTCTACTTACATCATCATCCTGCACGCTCAGGGGGATATCCAACATGCACATCTGCACAGGCTGCACCAGAGCCTTCTGCACGTTGAACAAAGGTTTTGCCTCCATCTTCCCGGGGATGGAGGGGCTGCTCATCCTCCTCTCCCTCCTCCGCCGCTCCTCTCCCAGGAGCGGGTCCAGCCCAGGCGGCGAAACCGATTGGAGATCTCTCTCCCTGTCCAATTTTGTCAGCACATCTTGCCAACAGCTGCTGCTTCTGCCGCTTCTAAGAGGTCTTATTTCCTTCCTCGCGAATCAAAGAGCTGCGAGGAGCTGCACCGGGAGGCTGTGTGTGCGCGTGTGTGAGCGAGTGCGCCTGTGTGCGTGCGTGTGCCGCCGCCGGTGTTCCCGAGGCTGGGGAAGCAGCCCCTGGCGAGCCTGCCCCGGCACCCTGCCTTCCCCCAGCTTCTCCTTTCTCTCGGGGCAGCGCCAGCTCCGGCTGCTGCTCTGCACCGGCGTGAGCTCCCCAGCCTCATCGACATGCGTGGCACTCGCCAACCCCGCGCATTGTCTTGGAGACACAACAGGTCCTGCCTGCTGTTGGTTTCTGATTATGATCAAACTGTGTCTGCAGCAGTTACAGCATTTCCCTCTGGCTGTTGTGACAGGCAAACAAGCAGAGCTGGAAGGATGAGAGGGTGTGAAACACAGGGAGCAGGAATGGTCGGAGCTGGAGCCTCCCCTTTTCTTCCCTTCTCCCATCCCTGTTTTCCATTGTCAGAGGCAGTTTCAGCTCAACGCCTTCCTGTACTCCAAGGACCACAGTGAGGCTTAAATAATTCACATCCACAGAGTGCTTGGGAACCTTATGGCACTGAGAACGCAGCGTGGCACTAAAAGACCATCAGTATTGGTGATTGCTTTGTTTGTAGGACAATCGTGCGTGGAAAGCTCTGCCCAGGTGAGCATTCCCAGCTGCCTTTCCCACCAGAGAGCCTGCAAATCCAAACTGAAACTTTGCTAAAGAAAGTATGGCATGAAATGGGGTGGGTTTGCTATGAAGAGCATTTTCCCATAGAATTTGCACCAACAGGAGCAGAGGGGTGGGAGTCTCAGCATGGAGCAACACGTGTATCACCTGTATACACGGATCACACACGTTATTGCTCTCACAAACACGAGAAAACCTGGGACCAAGTCTGTGAGCCATCACCTCACCCTCACCAGCTGCAGAGACCAGGCTCAGTGTTGGAGAAAACATCCAAAGGCGTCTGATTCCAGCGAGGGCAGCAGTAGAGAAGCAGTTTGGTGGGTTCATCAATTCACACCCAGTGAGAGCAGTCACTGGGGCCAGCTACATACCCAACAGAGGGGCTCGTGAAATGCCAATAAAAATCCCCAGTGCCCTCAAACAAACAGAAGTTTATGTCCTTACAGCTGCCCTTCTTGCTGGGCCCAGCGGGGATGACATAAATAGGGTGAACAGACCCAGCTCCAGGCAGGCGTTTTTGGGTGGTTTCGTGGGAGTCTCTCGCCATGCACAGGACAAAGATCTGCGGCAGTGCAGCCTTTTCCCGGCTTTCCCAAACGCAGCCGCTGCCCGAGGCCACAGACCCGGCTTGCAGCACGCCTGGGTGTGGGAGCAGAGCCGAGGAGCCCCGCTGAGCCAGGCATTCCTGCGGCGTTAGGTAAGCCGGGCTTGGCGAGCCCCGCGCAGCGCCGGGCTGACTCACTCGCACAGGAGCCGGGGCCAAGATGCCGGGGTTAGAGGGTCTCACACACACACAGACCCTTCGTGCCACTCGCAGCTGGAGCTGGGCACCTTCCCAACACGCCGGGGCAGAGCGCGGGACTGCAAGGTCCGGCCCGTCATTCCCGGGAAAAACGCAAGGATGAGAAAAGCAGCCCCTTACATGCTGCGGGAATGGGAACTGATGGGCAAGCCTGGAACGAGACCAGATAGGGATAAACCCACCATAAATTAAGTTTTAACTGGAAATTTGGCAGATTTTTTATCCACCATGTGGCTGGGATGAGCAGCAGTGAGGACGAGAAGGCAGCACTGCAGCGGCCCCAGGAATGGCTTTGCAGGGGAGGAGAGAGGGGAGATCACAGCTGCAGCACGTGGACAAGGCAAAATTTCCAGGGCCATGCCCCAGCTTCTGGCTGACAGAAGAGGCAGAGAGGTAGTGCCACAGCCCTGGAAACACCCAGACACAGCCAGTCTCTGTCCTGCTCCTTCATGACGCCTTGGTGACTCAAGGCAATGTGCATTCCCATGGAGGACAGTCCCACATTTCACCAGCAACAAAACCTGCCCTCAGCACGGGCAGTACCCACTGCTCTGGTTCCAGGAAAGGTGATTCAAACCTGGGCTTCAGCCCCAGCTCAGGTTACTCACCTGCCTGCAACAGTTGGTCAGCAGAGCTCGGCTTTCCAACATCAACTTTCCAGTAACAAGCTGGGCTTGGCCAGCTGGGATTTCACCTTCCAATGGGCCTAAGTGACCACACCAACATCCTGAGAAGGACACAGATTTCACACTCAAGTGCCAGAGTCTCCAAGGGCTACCATTCCCAAGAACACACTCATCATCCTGTTCAGCAGCTAATCTGTACCATGAGTGGGACTCTCTGCAGAGGTGGTGTGGAGGTGAAGGAGTCCCATCATTTGCTGGTACCCTGGTCTCTGGGGCTCCCCTGGATTTCAAGGGCTGGGAATAGACTCAGAGGTTGTCACCTCAGAGCACACACCTCTGGCAGGGGCTCAGTCTGCTCTCCTGGTCCCCAGAGTCCAGCAACCTCCCAGCCAGCAGCCCTAAAGATGCCAAAGGGACAATCCTTCTGGAAAAGTCACGAACTCCACAGGCAGACTGTGAAGGAAAGCAAAACTCCAAGTGCAGAGTCCCAGGAGAGACACCAGGCAAAGCAGCAGCAGATGAGGTTGGACAAAAGAACAGACGCTCCAGAGAACCATCTCAAACCAACGGGAATGGGACACGGTGGATTGATGGGACATGTGAGGTGCTGTACATGGAATGCCTTGGTCAGAGGTAACCAGCCAGATGTTGTGGGCATTCACACAGCCTCAGAGATGGTGTGAGACCTTCCCCTCCTCTCCTGGGGCCAGCTCATGCATGTCCACCCACCGGTGTCCCCAGACAGCTGCCTCAGTCACCAGGGAACACAACGGTCCTGCAGCAGAAACCGGCAAAGTGCCTTCGAACCATTTCCCATGGGGAACTTTGCAGCAGAAGTACAGAGCAAAGAATCCCCCAACATCAAACCAGCCCAGACAGGATGATCCTACACAGATTTGTAAATGACAGCCTCATCCTCCTGCTCCTCCAGTCTGGCTGACGTGAGTGGGAACCGTGCCATGATCCCAGATCTGCCGGCAACATCTGGGCACCTCAGCCGTCTCTCTGCGTGGGCAACAGAGCAGCCATCCCCGCTGGCACAGCCTAACCTGCTGCTGGAGCCCCACGGCAGCGTGGGCCAGCCCAAGGAGTAGGGAAACCCTGCCAGGGGTGAAGGAGAAATCTCCTCCTGGTGTTGCCTCCGGCACACAGGGAAGCCCCAGCGCAGCCACTGAAGCTTCCCCGTTTCATTTCGCACTGGAGCTTTATTGTTGCTGCAGCTCCAGCTGAGCAGATAAAGCCCATCATGAGACCTCACTGCTTAGCAACCATTACTGGGAAAATACTGTTTTCCAGTAACAGTCTTGGCAGGAACACAGCAACTGCAGGGCAAATTCATTGCAATTCCTACGCCGGATGCATCCTGTTCCCAACTGCTCTACTGCTGCCCCAGGGAGAGACTGACTCCTGCACTGGGAAGTGCAGCCATTCCTTAAGGTCCAAACAGCCTCTGTCACCCTGCAGGCACAACATTTTGAGCACACCAGGAGGGACCACGACTGAATCTTTGCACAGGTTCAGATTTCAGGCACAAACTCATGCACAGGAGTACCCAGCATCGCTGCAAATGGTGCGAAAGTTTGGAATGCTCCAAGAACCAGTGACCAACCTCTCCCACCACACTGGTCATTCCTTACATCCAGTGACTCACAAAGGCTCACCTAAGGAACACTGACTCCAGTGCTTGATGTCAAGCATCAAAGACCTCCACAAAATTAAAGAAATTCCCCAGAAATAACAATGGTAAGTTTGTTTTTCAAAGGAAATTGCAACTCCATGTATTGTCCGCAAGCCCAAAACATCACGGCATCCTGCACCAGAGTGCTGTACTTGAGAGAAATGACACAAAACCAGCTGGTTTATTTTCACTGGGTGAGGCTGATAGAAAGGCAAAGGGGAAAGAAAGCAGCATGACGAGTAAAAGGCAAATGGAAAATCCCAACAGCTCTTCCCCTTTGATAATTCTCAGTAATAGAAAGAGGAAACCTGGTTTCAAAACCACAGAAATCCCAACCCAACAGTGTGACTCTGGAGAAATCTGGCGTTTACAGAAAGCCTGCGAGTAGATTTAGAGAGGGAGGTATAGGCACAGACATGGAGATGGATGCCTGGTGGGACTTCCAGGAGACCACGAGGGGGTAGAATACCTATTTATCAGAGAAAATCAAAGGCGTCTAAGATCGTGGGTGCTTCTCTGTATCCCATTTGAAATCCATCTGTCTTGTCCCAAACTTGCTGTGAGAATAAATCCCATTGATTTGAATCAGCACCCTTGTTTTTAGGCATTTATTTGAAGAAGCCGCTGTCATTTCCTCAGAGTCACTCCTGGTAGCAACCCACAGCCTGTGCTGCACCTCACGCCTCTGGAAAGCCCGTCTGGCATTCAGCATCCTGAATAAATTCCCATGCTCCCCAGAATAGATCCGTATGCAAAATTAATTCACAATCAAGCCCGTGCGGAGCATGAGACGGCCTTTTAATAGGTGCAGAGCAGCAATTACCAGTGTGGAGTGAAAGCCAACGAGCATTAAAGGAGGGGTGGGGGAAAACCAATTAGTTTTCTTGGGATTCCTCCACACATTTGCCACTGGAGGGATTCCAATTTTCACGCTCCCCTGGGGGCTGAGAGTGCACCCCGGGAGCCGGCGTGTCCCCGTGGGGAGGGGGATGCATCCCCACGGCCTCCCCTGCCGTGGTCCCCGGGATGCAGCTGTGCTGGACCAGTCTCCATGGAGACCGTCACCGCAGCAACGGGGACCTGCCGTGCTCGCGGGGCTGGAGAGGATGCGGAGGAGACCAGGAGCACCTCTCCCACCTGGGAAAGGGAACATCAGGTGCCCACACGGCTCCTTTCTGCTTCCGAGACCGCCTCCTGCATCGGCAGGATAAAAGGGATCTGCTGCCGGCGACCCAGCAGCCTCATCCCCTGCGGAAAGCACTTTCTCCCGTTGAGATCGGTCCCACGGGAGCTGGGAATATCGAGCTGTCACGGTGGGTACGGCAGCGGGAGGGAGCCGTGCTCGGGGCTGTCATGGCAACAGTTTATTAAGTTTCCATAACCTCCCTTCCTGCGGAGGTGGGGACAGAGCCCAGGATGGGAACACCACTGCAGCAGCCCCCGGGTGGGGAGCCCCGGGTGGGCAGAGCTGCTCTAGGAGGGGATTCCTGCCATTCCTCCACGGCACGGCCATTCCTGCTCACACATGGAGTGCAGAAGGACCCTGTATCCCTGGGCAGATCCCACAGAGCCGCTCCCCACTTCCTCCCGCCTCCTGTTCCATCCCACTGTGGGAGGGACGGAGGAGGACAGAATCTCCTAAGTCCCTGCAGTCCATAGGTGCTCCCACCACCCCTTCTGGGTTCTCCCCAAAATTGTTTCCCACTTGGTTAAGCCCTTTTAGTGACACCCCCGTGGTGTCCCCACCCCACGTGCACCATGCGGGAGAGACCCAGGCACGGCTCTAATGCCGGGAAATCCCTGGCACGGGGCCCACACGTGTTTTGTGCATGGATTGCTGGGCTGTCTGTGTTCCTGCATGGCTGCCCGGCTTCCCAGGCTGGCCAGACACGTCAGGCTTTGGACCTGGGGCTGCACAGATGTGGGAGGATGCCACAGACTGCCGCATGTCCCCAACAGTTCCAAACCTAAGGAAAAGCCTCATCATTTCCCAAGAGACCTGCCTGTCAGGGGAGCCTGCAGCACTGCAGCATAGAAAGATTGGGGCCAAGAATAAGCTCTGGAACGTCAGCACATCCCATCCCCTTTAAGGCCAGCTCCACACTATGCCCTCCCTGGGACCAGGTGGGCGCAGCACAGGTCACAGCAGGGCTCAGCTGTCCCCAAGCCAGCCCAGCAGCAAGACGAGGTGCTTCCCACTGCAAACAATATCTTTTAATGGAGAAGAGAAAGATGCCGAGGGGAATGGAGACCTGAGGGTATTAGCAAGCCACGACAATCCCCACCGTTACCAATTGCGATTTTTCCTCAGGGATTTATTCCACCTGCCAACAGGCTGGAGCAGGAGCTGTCTGTGGTGAGACCAGGCTGGCAGCAAGGCCAGGGCATCTCTCTGGGCACGTCTGCAGGCACCAGACCTGGTGCACAGCACAACACACAGTCTGGAGCATTTGCCAGAGATGGAGCATCTGCTAATTCACCCGCTTGGCCGAGCCTCCAGCACTGGGCAGGGCTGCTCCCTTCAGCATATTTTCCAGGGCTTAGCTGAAGCTTAAACAAACCCAAAGGAGGCAGTTCCAGACTCCCCAGCCCCGGAGCCTGCTCTCATCGTGCCGTTTAAAACTGCCTCAGCTCCCCGCGTGTGCTTTAGCCTACATTACACATGGCCAAGAAGTTATCTGCACATCCACACCACTGCTCCCTGTCACTTGGCAGACAACAAACCCCGGGCTCAAGAGATAAGAGACATGGCTTTGGCAGCCTGGAGGTTTCCAGCCCTACTCCCTGAGCCAGAGGCTCTCCCAATACCCCTCTTCATGCCTGTTTTGCAGGCTGCAGGGTTTAAAGAAATCTCCACCGTGTACAGTCCCCTCTGTAATAACCAAGGGGATGGGAAACACTTGTTGCACAGCCAGATTCCTGAAGCAGGTTGGTTTTTCTGGAAGTTTCTTCCAGGCTCCTGTTCAGCTGCTCTCCACCACCCTCCCACTCTGACAGCGAAGGGTTCCACATTGCTTCCCTGGCTGAAAAGGGAGCTGATGCCTTGTGCAGAGCTCTCCCAGGAGCCACGGCCCTGGATCAGACTGGGAGAGGCATTCCAGCCTGGAATCCCCTGCGGGAGGGCGAGGAGGGCAAGGATAAGGCAGGGTGGGACTGAGCAGCCCCCAAGGCTGTCAGCTCTAGTGGAGACAGTCCAGAGAGCACAGAGGCCCTTCCCTGACCTCCCAGGGGCTGCGGCCAGACCTCAGCTTTTCCAGGCCTGGTGCCTGTGCAGTGCAGAGGTGCAGCCCACCAGGGAGGGGCTGGGAGCCTGCTGCGTTTTGGGGGAAGAGCCTTTTCCTGATATGCAGCCTAAACCTCCCTGACACAGCTCCAGCCACTCCCTAGGTTCTGACACTGCTCAGCAGAGAGCAGAGACTGGTGCTGCTCTTCCATGTTCCCTCGAGAGGAAGGCGCAGACCCCAGTGACTGCCCTCGTCTCCTTTTCTCCAGTCAAAAAGCCAAGTGACCTCAGCCACTCCTCGCACGGCCCCTCTAGACCCTCTACCATTTTCTTTGGATGCTTTCCAAGGGCTTTATAGCCTTTTCCCCTTCTTTTCCAGAGGCCCCACCAGCGTGGAACACAACGGAGGGGGTGGCATGTCCCCCCCTCAGCACCACCCCAGGCCCTGGCCACACACCCGCGGAGTGGCTGTGCTGCAAATCGGATGAAGCTCATTCCCAGGGGCCCACCATTGATTTCCGTTGCCTAACGACAGGAAAGCTTTATAATCCTATTAACTAAACACCCTTTCAAGCAGCCCTGGGAAGAGTGCAAAGGGGCCTTGTATAAGCAGTCGCAGCCACCCCGTGCAGCGTTTGGCCCCGGTGGGTGCCGGGCAAATGGCCCAAAAGCAGGGCTGTGACACCCACAGTGGCCAAGGCAGGGTCAGTGGTGGCCACCACAGAGAAAAGTTGGATCCCACCAGAAAACATGTGCTCTGGGTGCAGGTCACTGAGCCAGGAGACTTTGCACAGGGTCATGGTGCCCCCACAGGCAAATTTCACACCAACTGGCCCCTGAAATATTGACAAATATCACTGCACCTGGTCCTACTTATAGGTGTTTGACAGCAAAAGATACTCAGCTTTGGCCAAAATATATAAACATTTCGTGGGAGAATGGGAATTTCCTTGCTGCTTTCTAGGGAGAAAGGATACATTTCGTCATTTATTTGCAAAACGTTTCAAGAGTGCACCCCTCCCTCCAGTTAGAAACTACAGCCAGGGAAAGGGGGAAAAAAGCCATAAACCGAGCTTGCAGGGGATGTAAAATCCCAGTTTCCGACCCAGTCCCCGGTACCCAGAGCCATGCTGCATTTCCACACGAGGGTGAGAAGCCTCCACGCTCCGCCGAGCTCCAGGGAAACGCTGCCGAGCCTCTCGCTGGGACAGGGATTGGAGCACCGCGGGTCCTGCGGCCACACCTCCCACCAAGTGCCACCTCAGGGGCTGTGCCACGGCGCAAAACAGGGATGGATGCCTGGCTGATGCCTCATCCAGCTAAAATCCCTGCGGGTCCACGCTCCCCCCAAACGGCGGGTGGGGATATCTGCAGATTCGCCCGAGGGGGAGGGTCTGGGCTGCGGCAGGAGGGACATAAACGCCTTTCCAGCAGCAGAAACGCACCTTCCCCAGGCTGTGGGAGCATTTACCAGCCATCTCCCCTTCCTCTGCCTTCAATTAGTTATTCACACAGCATTGCAAATTGCCAGGGCTGATATTTTCCACCATGGGTTATGGATGCAGGGGCACAGGACGGGCTCCTTGTCAGGGGACACGATGTCACAGGCACCTCCACCAGTGCCACACACAGAGTGATGGTGCAGAAGGCTGGGCATGGTCTCCTGAACAAACCCTTCCTCCTTCAGTGCTTATCCCACTGGGATAAAATCAGCTGCCCTCCCTGAGCACTGGGGAAGGAGAGTGTCCAATCCTCCCCCACTGGACACAAGTTCTGGATTCCAAACCCACCCCGCCAAGGCACAGCCTCGTTATTTTGGTGGCACCGAGGACAGCACAGCCACCAGAAGAGCCTTCCTGTCACCATGGAAATGCTGAACGAGAGGGTTTGAAGCCTGCTGAGACTTTCAACCTCTGCCAAGAAAAACAGGGCCCTTAAAAAACTGCAAGCCCTCGTTTGTATGAGGGGGAGACTTGTGCTCCCCTGGCCTGCCGGGCATGGGGCAGCCAACGTGGGACTTCTCCCAGGGAAAAAATCCCTCCTGGGTTGAGATAAGAACAGTTTAATTATCGAAATATAATTATAATGATGATAAAAAAGAAAGGACACCCAGCCCTGCTCCTCCAGCCTCCACACAGGCAGAGCTCTGCCCCATCCCTCAGCTGCTCCTGCCCTGAACCAGGTGGCCTCTCCCAGTGTTCACCCACCAGATGTGCCCCACAGACACCCCACAGCTGGAGCAGCAGCACTTTCTGGGCTGCTGTATTTCTGTTCACTATAATTCAGAGCAGGACACGCAGCAGCCACCGTGACCAGGGTGTTTCTGCCTGCCCTGGACTTTGCCACACCGCCCCGGCCTCCCGTTGCTGTTTGTCACGCCGGGGGTGTCTCCTCCCCGGGGATGTGAAGAGCTGTGTCCGTGTGGGACACCGCGGAGAGGGACAGGCAGGAAACACAGAGTGGGAAATCCGCTGTGGGATGGAGCCAGCGGGGCCAAAAGAGCAGGGCAGAGCGGCTGCTGCAGATTTCAAAGGGCCCTTCTGGCTCCAGTGAGGAACGACCTCGACCTCCCCATCCCGTGCCGAGGGCCCGCACGGAGCCAGCCGGGCTCCTTCAGCACTGACTGGGGCCTCTGCAGTGTTTGCTTCCTGCCTCCAGGCCAGGCAGGGTGTTTACGGCAAGGGAGTGGGAAACAGACTGGGACTGCATGGAGAAGGAAAGATAAAAAGGGACACTGGATGTCCCAAGAACGTGGCGAGGGTGCAAACCAGACTCGACTTGCAGGGTATTGTCAGCCCAGATGTGAGCAGGTTCACACGGCCACATCCTGAATCCCAGGAAGAGCATCACTTCCAGTCTGTGCCAGCAAGCTGCACGTCCCCTCCAGGATGCCAGGAGTGCTTCTCCAGTCACGCAAGTGATCCCTCCTAACAGCACTGGCCAGCCCACAGCAGTCCATGTCTGTGCCACACTTGACTCATTTCTTTTCCCCCTCCTTTTCTTTTCTAGACCCTACAGGGAAGTGTGGGGCCTTATCTGGGATGCCTTAACACCCCAGATGTCTTGACATCCCAGAGCTCTGGCACCATGTCTAAAGCTTCTGATTTTCTCCAGATCCTATACAGGGCAGGACAGACCAAGGAAGGGCTTCTCCACCCTCTCTGACCCATCAGGGCACCACTGCACCCCTTCCTTCTCCCCATTCCCCTCACCCTGCTTCTCCCTTCCCCCTGTCTTTGAAGTCTGTCTCCAGGCAGGGTGGTGCAAGACACTGGATTGCAGCTACAGCTCCTCCAGGGAGCAGGTGAGGTCCAGCAGCTCCAAGCACAGGAGGCGGGAGCCTGTGGGGCCACGGCGGAGCACAGCCCAGCAAACCCGGGAGCACCGAGGGGGCTGTAAATCCTTGCAGAGGATGAACTCCCGCTGCACTCCCGGGCCTCGAGGGAGCGGAAACTCTGTGATCCCCCAGCACGCCACCACCGAGCCGCCTTTGACGTCAGCTCATGTCTACAAACATTGTCTTTGACCTGCAGCCAAGACTTGCAATGTAGGGGAATATCAGCGGAGAAAGCGAATATCCACGGAGACACCCGCAGAGACCTGCCCCAGGCGCACCCGGGGTGCCTTGGGAGCCAAAAGGCCCTCAGGAAATCACGCCACTCAAAGCGCAAATCCTCAAGGCAAACAGACGGGTGAACCCCACTGCAGGCCACGCGGGCTGGACCCGGGCAATCCCAGCAGGAAAACCTGTCAACACCTGGAGGCTCCGCCGCCGCCGCCAGCGCATCCCGCGGCAGCCGGCGCCAGGCAGAGCCAGATGGATTTTGTTTGGGAGCACCCAAACAGCTGCCAGCAGCTGCCACAGCCACCCCTGAAGGCCAGCGCTGTGCCAGGCACCCGGGCTGTGACACAGCGTGTCCAACCATCCTGCCCCGGGCACGTAGGAAGTGCTCCTGATCCCACAGGCAGCGACTGTGGATGTGGCAGCCTGGAAAGCAGCGCAGGCACCTCTCCCAGGCACGGCTGATGGAGAGGTCACGGGTTTGCCTCCTGTTGGCTGAGTGCTGGGGGATGGGGTGACTGGTGACAGCGGAAACAAGCACACAAGGGAGCTGTGGGTCAGGGATTTCTTTTCATGCGAGGGACGCAGTGATTGACACGGCCTTGCTGAGGTCTCCCACGGCGGCTTTGGGGCTGGACCTGAGGTCTCCAAGGATGGAGCTGGCTCACATTACTCATCACCGTGAAGACAAGCACAGCTCCTCGTGGGTGAGCAATGCCTGAACACCGAGCTCTGCTCCCCGCAGCAGAGCCCGGCTTGGCGTGCTGGGCTTTCCCAGGGAGCCGGACGCCTGCTGTGTCCCTGCTCCCACCACCGCTGACCCTTCTCAGCGCTGAGGAAGCAAACCCAAGGCAATAGCTCATAGGGAAAACAACAGTGCCATCTGCTGCACAGCCCCGCTGGGCTCGGGCAGCCCTGGCCGGCCCACGGAGCCTGACACGGTCACACGGGGCACAACACATCCCCAGCCAGCACCGAGCCAGGCACGGGGGCAGTGGCGTCGCAGCAATGGGAAGGCAGCCCCACAGCTGTCCTGATGGCCACCCGCAGCTGGATGGCCTCTGGTTTGCACAGACAGCACAGGACAGCAGGATGAGGAGGCAGAGCAGAACGAGAGAATGCCCTGGAGCCCATTTAGAGACTGCAGCGTGTGAAGGACACGGAGGAGGAAAGAAGCTCACTTGGCAAAAGCAGGCAAACAACCCCCCTTCCTCCATCAGCACCCTGCAGGTGAGGCACATCTTCCAGCCTCTCTGTAGGTAAGGGAGGGGGCAAGAGGAAAACAGCCCCTAACACTCACGGAGCCTTGGCAAGCTGCTTGACACCATCCTGAGCACCTCCCTTGGAGAGAAATCCCAGATCCTGGCACTAGACGCCATGCACTCCCCTCACCTGTACTTTATCACCTTGATATCCCAGGGAAAGTGCAGGTAGTGGCAACGCCTGGGAGAGCAAGGTCAGCCTGAGGGAGCTGAGAGCAGCTTCTCTGCACCTCCAGGCTCAGCACCTGTGTGTAGTTGCCAGTTAAGCAGCCCTGGCCCACGAGTAGTGGCAGCTTGGTGGCAGGTGAAGCAGTTTCTCTGCACACACCGCCTGGAAAGCACACTGGCATCCTCGTCAGACGGGTTGCTATAGCAATGGGAAAGGTATCAGAAGCAAAATCCATGTTGATGGATAGTGCAGATTGCTTTGGAGATCACTACCTGAGATCAGAACCCCCGATTCTTCAGGTCCAGGCACCAGATAGGGAACGACGCAGTGAAAACACTGCGAGGAGATGAAAAACACAACCCCGAAGATGCCCAGAATAAACAAAGTCCGGAAAAGCCCCTCATTTCTTCACTTAAAGAGTCACCTCAAAGCAAACTGGCCCCAAAGATAATATACTGCACCGAGCCACAGGATGTCAGATCCATCATTACAGTGTCCCAGAGATTTATTCTGGAGCCTGCAGCCGCCGCTGCCTCCTCTGTTCACGTCTGATCAGCCCTGTCTGCAGGCACACAGACACAGGCATGAGTGGGAGCTCCAGATGGAGTGGCTGAACCATGCCGAGGAGGGACTCTGCATCCCTCCACCTGCTGCCTCGCAGGCCCTGCTGCCAGCTGGACCCTCACTCGCGGTCACTTGTTGCCAACTCGCCCCCCTGCCCCTGCAGAGCGACACCAAGAGTTAACTCCGAGCCGCTGGAGTCACTTCAGACACGGGGAGCAGATGACAGGAAAGACAAAACCAAATCCAGCTCCAGCCTTGCTCGCCTGCACTCAGGAACTCTGCATCCTCCCCCAGCCAGCCCCAAGACTGCTCATCCACCATCTGCTCCCTTCTCCTGCCCAAACGGCCAGAAAGGGAGAGAGGGGGTGAGTCTGCAGCTCTGGAAGCTTGGTTCAGGATAGAAGCCACCTTCTGACCCAGCTCACGCGCAGGTTTCCATTTTAAAGGCTGAAATTCACCCTTGCACATGAACCTTTGCTTTCACATGTCAGGACACCTGGAACAACACACCTGCAGCACTTAGAGGTGGAAAAAAAAAAAACCCTCCCTGTTTGCTCAGCTTATTTACTTTGCAACACTCAGTTTTCCCAGTTTGTGTGGGTCTTTCCCTTAGCAACCAGAGAGAGAGAAACATTTACAAGGCATGAAAAATGTAGCTGTACAGCCATAAGAACTGGCAGGGTGCGGCTGCGGGTGCAGCTGGAAATTCCTCTTAACTGGTGCTCACAAACAACGGGACCTCAATGAGCTGCACCCCTTAAAAGGCAGAGTGGCTCATCCTCTTCAGCAGGCGGAATCAGGACCTTCCAACCTCTGCTTTCCACCCACACAGGTTCCTGGGCTTCGAACAAATATCTCTACGTGCCTCAGTTTACCCATATAAAATATATATACAAATAAATATATAAAATAGGGTAAGTATAAAAAAGCGACAGGAAGACTAAAGTTGAGACCTTAATGTAACACGCATTCCCCAACCTGGGAAACCAAGCTCTGGATATCTTTATCCAGACAATCTTACGCCTGTAATTTTCTGGATCTCCCAGCAAGATTAATCTTTCCAGGCCATGATGACAGCAAATTCTTGTTCTTGACCCTTGGCAGGGTCAGGACCCAAACTCCAGTATTTTGGTTGCCAATCCCCTCTTCCAAAGGGACGTGCCACCATCCAGCACACTCTGATGCTGGCACAGGCACCTGCCTCACACACGTACCCTCAACAGAGCTAATTAAGCTTTTGTTTATTGGGCTGGACCAAGGTGAACGAGGACCAAACCAAACAGATCCACAGGGTGCAGGAGGCAGCTCTGGAATGCACATTTTCCAGTCCAAAAATGGATCCCAGCCCACTTCTCCAGCACAGCATCAGCCCTTCCCTTTATTCATTGGTGGTCTCCCAGGAGCCATTTACTGCCCACTTACCTTCCTACCACCCCCACAAGGGCCCAGAGTTCCCCTTCCCAGGGCTGGGATCAGGAGGGGAACGTCAGAAAGGGAATAGAAAGGATAAAGTCAGAGGACCATCACGAGCAAATCAAGAGTCACGTTCTGATGCCACCCCCAAATTTCACACCTTTACTCCATCTTCCCCTGCCCCAAGAGCACCAATGGGCTTGTGAGCTTAGAGCTTTAGTTCACATAGGCTCGATTTAGCTTCTTTGGCCTCACAAGCACACCAGGCAGAGGAAAGGGACCTCCTGATGCCACTTGGCCTAAGCTGTGCCAGGAGAGCTGGCCGTGGCTTGGCACAGCACGCAGCAGCCCCAGCCTGCCAGCAGCATCGCAGCACAGCGGCTGCTGCAGCATCGCAGTGCCTTCAGACCCTGTCCCAAACTGCCTTGTTGCCGTTCCCAATCCTTCATCCCCTCTTCTTCTGGCAGCGCTTATCCATCACACACACAGAAAGCAAAAAAAAAAATTTTAAACCCCCCCCAAAACCACTGAAAACCAGACGTCCCCCCCTCCCTCCGCAAAGCCGCTGCTTCTCCTCTGCTGAAGACCAGGGGCGCAGGGTGCTGGCACGTACATTGTCCCCGACCCCAGCAGGCAGCAGGGGACAGGCACCTGCAGCTACAGACCCCAGCAAGACCTCGCCAGAGCCCACCGGCTCCGTGGCACCGCGCACGCATCAGTCACCCGCCGCGGACACGCGTGGGCCGCCGTGACCCACCTCTAACCAGAGCGCTGGAGGGGACCGAGCCCGGGACTGCGCTCCGGGGCCGGGGGCACTCGGGGGGGACAAAGCCGGCGGTGCCCGGCACACTCACCTGGGTGTCGATCATCATCGTGCCCCGCTCATAGCCCCAGCGCCGCGCCGACAGCCGCTGGCCCCGCTGCGGGTCCCGGGGCCGCACTCACGGCCCCGCCGCGCTGCCCGGCGGC
>WBMZ01015669.1:0-10369 GCA_013400975.1 Atrichornis clamosus
TGGGGGTCGGGGGGCTGCCGGGAGTCGAGGGGCTGCCGGGTCCCTCTCCGGGGCAGCCGTGTTGCAGCAGGATGTCAGCGCACTCGCGGCTGCCGGCGCGGCGGGCGTAGAACAGCGCCGTGCGGCCATGGCCGTCCCGCGCCCGCACATCGGCCCCGTACTGCGGGCACAGCCACATGTCACCCGCGAGGCCACCACACGGTCCCCGTGGCTGTGACGTGGCCCCGAAGGCCGTGATGTGTCCCCCACGGATGGACCGTGTCCCCCGTGGTTGTGGCGTGTCCCCCCCAGTGCTGCCCCACTGGAGTGTGACTCCAGTGGCCAGCCCAGGATTCCCAGGGCCACATTACAGCCCCCACGGTTATGCCATCGTCCCCAAGACCACAGCACGCCCCCCAAGGCCACACCAGACCCCCATGACCACCCCATGCCCCCCATGGCCGCACCAGACCCCCATGACTACACCATGCCCCCCACAACCTTGTCATCTGCACTTTGGCCACGCCACAGTCCCCAAGATCACCCCACATCCCCTGTGGCCACACCACATCTCCCACATCACACCATGGTCCCTTCTACCCCATGTTCTTCCCCCTGGCTATCCCATGATCCCCAAGCCCACTCCATGCACCCCACGAGCACCCCACACCCCCCAAGACCACCCCACAACAGCCCTGACTGTACCACATCCCCCAGAGCCACCCCATGGTCTCCCTGGCCGTGTCACCTGCCTCCTGGCCATGCCATGGACCCCAAGACTACGCCGTGACTCCCATGACCACCCCGTGGTCCCCGTGACCACCCCACATCCCCCACACCCATGTCACGCTCCCCACACCGATGTCATCTCCCTTGTGGCCATGCCACAGTCCCCATAACCACACCACATCCCCCGCAGCCACCCCAAGACCCCACCACTTCCCCCCAGCCACACAACGACCCCCACACCGGGCCCCTGCCCCACGTACCCACACCAGCAGCTGGGTGACGACCACCTGGGCGGTGTCGCAGGCCAGGTGC
Source organism: Atrichornis clamosus (assembly GCA_013400975.1). NCBI lineage: Eukaryota > Metazoa > Chordata > Aves > Passeriformes > Menuridae > Atrichornis > Atrichornis clamosus. The sequence continues at coordinate 1,021 of WBMZ01015669.1, forward strand.
AGCACCGTGCGCCGCTCCGTGTCCCCCATGGCCACGTTGAGCTGGTCCTTGTGGCTGTGGGCCAGGAGCAGCAGCACCGCGGGCAGGTCCCGCTCCCGCACGGCCCCCAGCAGCCGCTCGGCCAGCGGCGCCTCCGCCACGGGCAGCGGTGCCAGGAACAGCCGCTGCTCGTACTTGGCGCGGATCCACGATTCCCGCTCCTCCCTGGGCACGGGGGACACGGAGACACGGGGGGACACGGGGTGTCAGGGACAGCGGGGTGGCACCACGGGGGTGTGGATCCACAGCTCCTACTCCTCCCTGGGCATGGGGCACTGCTGTGACGGGAGGACACAGCGGTGGCAGGGACACGGGGTGGCAGCCGGTGGTGTGGTGGTGGGGACACAAGAGTGTCAAGGGCACGTAGTGGCCCCACAGGGACAGGCAGAGTGGAGACAGGGGGACACGTGAGTGTCAGGGACACAGGGTGGCACCAGGGAGGCAGGGAAGGTGGGACACAGGCGTGCCAGGGACTGCAGTGTGGCACTGCCGGGACGTGGGGTCACAGGGCGTCAGGGGCCACAGTGTGATACCATGGGGACTGGGTGGGTGGGGACATGGGGGCACTGGGGACCATAGAGTGGCACCACGATGATGTGGGGACACAGGGCATCAGGGATTGCTGGGTGGCACTGCGGTGACATGCAGAGTGGGGACACAGGGCATCAGGGATTGCTGGGTGGCATCATGGTGGCACGGAGGGCAGGGACACGGGGTGGCACTGCGGTGGTAGGCATACGTGGGCATCAGGGACATGGGGTGGCGGCGGGGTGGCATGGGAGTGGTGCCAGGTGGACACCCACCGGGAAGACTCATGGGTGGGCTTGCAGCGGCCGCGCGGGTTCTGCTCCCAGATGCTGTTGGCCGTGGCGTTGCCGATGGCCGTGAGCACCAGCGTCAGCTCCCGTGGCCAATCGTCCAGGTCCAGCGAGCGCACGCGCGACACGTGCGTGCCCAGGTTGCGGTGGATGCCCGAGCACTCGATGCAGATCAGGGCCCCCAGGTTCAGGCTGGCCCACGTGGGGTCTGGGGAACAGGCAGGGGTGGTGATGGGGGTGGTGGGCGGCCCGTGGCACAGCCCATGGCAGAGGGTGACCTGTGGCACCCCTGGGCTTGGGGCACATTGTGAGCCATGGCATGGCGTGACAGGCAGATTGCTGTGATCCACGGCACGGCGTGGCTCCTGGCACCGTGTGGCATTGTGTCACCCATGACGTCACGTGTCCCATGGCATGTGGCCTGTGTCACCCTTTGTGTGGCACATGGCATCGCGTGGCACGTGACATTGTGTAGCACATGGCACCACACGGCCCAGGACATCACGTGGCCCACGGCGTTGTGTCATACATGCCATCCTGTGGCCTGTGGTCCTCCCTCGCCCTGGTGGCCAGGTGGCCCATGGCACAATGTCACTCTGTGGCACCATCGCCCAAATCCAAGTCTCTGCAGAGCCCGTGGTGCCGGGTCACCAACAGCCCCCCACGAGCTGTGGTCCCACAAGGCCCCATGAACCAATGTTCCCCCATGGCCCGTGCCTGTCCACGTCCCCCCGTTGTTCCCCCAGTGCCCCCAGGGACTCACTGGGTGCCCCGCAGTCCACGCAGAGCGAGTTCCCACGGGCGTTCCGGATGGCCTGGATGGCCACGGCCTCGCTCTGGCTGTCCATGCGCGCCTGGAGGGACATGGGGGTGAGCGGACCGGGGGGGTGACACAGGACCCTCCCGGCCCCCCGGCGTGGTCCCACCTTGTTCTTGCTGCTCTCGCAGCACTGCAGGCTGGCCAGGATCTGGCTCTCAATGGCCTGCACCCACGCATCGCGCTCCTCGAAGCTGCCAGCCTCGAAGTGCCACGTCTGCCCCGTGCTTGACACGATCAGAAACTCAAAGTTCTCTTCCTCTGCAGGACCAGAGACCCCCGGAGGGGCGGTGGGATGGAGGGTGCTATGCCTGGGGGGGGCTTGGGCTGCCCCAGCACCCATTCCAGCTCCCCACATTTCGCCCCTGGCACCCAAATTCTGCCCAACCCCCCTCCGCAGTGGCCCCCACCCCTCCCAGGGACCCCCGTCTGGGTGCAGGGGGGTGCTGGCAGCAGGCAAGGGGGGCACAGCCACATGCGGGGGAGGCACCGCTCACGCCGTGTTACCTGTTTTATAAATATTTCTTAAACTACCAAAGCTTTTTAATTTCCACATTTTGCGCTTGGCTGCAGAGGGTCCAGGCAGCGGGAGCAGAGAGAGGAAACGGGGACAGAGTCAGGGGGGCCCGCGAAGCCCTGGGGATGGTGCAGAGGGTGGCCGGCAGTGGCAGAGCAAGGGGGCCGCGTGGACAGCGTGGCTGAGCTTGGCACGGGGGGTGAGGGACGGGATCGCCCCGGATCCTCTGTCTGCCAGAGCCCCGGGGCGTTCTGGGGCATCGTTTCCGTGGAGGATGGTGGCCTTGTCCCCGCAGTGCCATGGATGACCGGGGCTGGGGACACGCTCCCGTGGCACCCACCTTCTGCCTGCCCGGCCGAGCCCTCTGTCTTGGACGGCGTCGTCAGCTTCTTCCGCCGGTGCTTCTTCCTGTCCACCAGGGGTGATGGCGGAGGGTCCCTGCCTGCGCTGCTGGGGCTGGACACGGCCTCGAAGGACAGCGGGGCATCTGCCGAGAGACCACACGTGGGGCGCCAGGCTCGTGAGGACCAGGGAGCTCACCAGGGCCACTGAGCCACCAGGGCCACTGGTCTCACCAGGGTCACTGTGCTCACCAGGGTCACCGGGGCCACCCAGTGAGTCCATCAGGTTCACTGGGGTCACCGGACTCACAAGGACCAGAGGGCTCACCAGGACCACTGAGGGTCCCAAGACCATCAGAGCCAGTGGGGCCACTGGGGTCAGCAAGGGCTATCAGGGTCACCAAGTCCACTCGGCTCAACAGCCTCACTTAGGTCACATGGGCCACTGGACTCACAGGGGTCACCAGGGTCACAAGTCCACCAGAGGCCCTGGGCATACTGGGATCATCAGAGCTCACCGGGGTCGCTGATCTCACCGGGATCATCAGGATCCTCAAGGCCACAAAGTTCAGTGGTCTTACCACAATCACTGGGGCCACCAGGGTCACAAGAGCCTCTTGGCTCACTGGAGTCACGAGAGTCACCAGGGCCACTGGGCTCACCAGGCTCACCAGGTTCATTGTGGCCTTTGGGGCTGCAAGGTCCACAGGCTCACCAGGGCCAGCAGTTCCACTGTGGCCACCATGGCCACCAGAGGGCTACCTGGCCCCGAGGCTCACCAAATCCACCAGAGTAATTGTGGCCACCAGGGCCACCAAGGGCCACCAAGGACCACCCGGTTGCCAGACTCACAAGGACCACCAGGTTCACTGTGACATCCAGAGCCACCAGGGCCACCAAGGGCCACCAGGTCCCTGAGCTGTCCAGGAGTCACCGTGCTCGGTGGGACCACCACGGGCCAGTCCCTGTCTGTGCGCCAGGAGGCGGCCGTGTCCCTGTGCCACCTCCAGTGCCAGTGCCACTCACCTGAGGCCAGCTTGGCTCCGGAGGCGGAGGCGCAGCGCTGCAGTGACCGCTCGCCCTTGCTCACCAGCTTCAGCCCCGGCTCGGGAGGGAGGCTCAGCCCCACAGAGGGGACACCGGCTGCAAGGGGGAGAGACGGTGACAGAGGGGTCCCCGTGGAGTGTCCCCCGCTGCAGTGGCCCCCTGGGCACTCACCGCCCGGCTCGGGGTCCCGCACCAGCCCGTTGATGCTGGCCGAGGGGCCGCAGGCAGAGATGGCGCGCGGCGGGCGCTTCCCAGGCACCTTGACCGTGGTGCGCAGCAGGTCCATCTCCTTCCCGTGGGTGCTGTGGATGTAGTCCTGGGGGGACAGCGGGGGTGTCACCAGGCCCTCCCACCCTTCAGGGGCCAGCAGGGACGGGGACACTCACATTGATGCTGGGGTGGTAGAAGAGGAGCCCATTGCTGGACAGGGTCACGTACTTCTTCTTCCACTCCTTGTTCAGGGAGTTGCCACTGCGCTTCAGCAGGAAGCTCTGGGGACAGGGAGCAGTGAGGGGGCACAGTGGACATGGTGACCCACTGGTGTCCTCCTGCCACTGCCACTACCCACCTGCTTGATGGGGATGGCACGGCCGCTGCCAGCCACCTCGCCCCGGCTGTCCAGGCTGCGCTTCTCCGAGTCGCTGCCACGGCGCGTCTGCAGGGACAGGGACAGGGACAGGGCTTGGGATGCGTGGCATGGCTGGGGACGCTGGGTGCCCACACGTCCCCCACTGCTGAAGCCCTGTGGTGGGGACACCAGGGTGCCACAGAGCCCACCACCGTGTGGCCACACCCTGGGTGCCCACATGTCTCACTGTGCCACCACCACCATGTCAAGGGGACATTATGAAGGCCCCCCCATTGCCACCACCCTGACAGAGGACACGTCAGGTGCCACGTGTCCCTTGCTGTTACCCAGGGGACGCTGTGGGTACCACTAGGCCCCTACTGCCAGAGCCCCACGGTGGGGACATCCTGGGTGCCCAGTGTGTCCCCCATCCCCACCCTGAGTGTCACATGGCTCCCTGAATCCCCTCCACCCTGCCAAGCGAACAACCAGGGTGCCATGTGCCCACCAATGCCACCACCCTAACAGAGGGCACCACAGATGCCCGTGTGTCCCCCAGTGCCACCACCACCCTGCCAGGGGACACCTCAGGTGCCACATGTCCCTTGCTGCCACCAGCCCTGCAGGATGACACTCTGGGTGCCACACGTCCCCCACTGCTACCACCCTGCCAGGGAACACCCTGGATGTCACACGTCCCCCTGTGTCACTACCCCCGTGCCAGGGGTCTCGGGCACTCACGGCGAAGAGGCTGGTGCGGCGCTTGGCCCCGCGGTGCAGGGAGCTGGGGGTCCCCAGCGGGGCCGGGGTCTCGCTGCGCAGCTCCCGGTGGCTCACGTTGGGGGTGGACGGCAGCGAGGACGAGTAGTCACTGGTGTGGCCGCCATTGCTGGCCTGAGGGAACAGGGGGTCAGTCCCGGCTGTGGCTGAGGGGCTGGGGCAAGGGGCCAGGGCTGGGGGGTACCTGGCCGGGGTGGGCACCCCCCACGGGGGTGGAGGCAGCCGAGTGGCTCGGGGAGCTGGGCAGGGACTTGCAGGACGCCATCAGCTGCTGCTGCTTCTTCAGCGCCACGGCCTTCTGGGCCACTGCGGGGACCCTGAGTCAGAGGGGTCGGACCCCTGACCTGCCAGGCCACAGGCCTGGCACACCTGAACATGGTTCCCAACCCGCCCAGCCACAGCCTTGGCACACCTGGACATGGTCCCTATCCCTTTCCACTTGACCACTGTCCCCATCCCATATGGGCGTGGTCCCCATCCCAGCTGGACACAGTCCTTGACCTACCCAGTCAAGGGCCTGGCAACACCTGGACATGGTCCCCTTCACTATCTCCCATCCACTGTCCCCATCCCTCCTGGACATTGTCCCTGTCCCATCCAGCCACTGGCCACTCTTCCCACGCCACCTGGACGTGGTCCCTATCCCACCTGGACATAGTCCCTGTCTCATCTAGACACGGTCCTGTGACACCTGGCCACCATTCCTCCCAACCCGGATGTGATCGCATGCTGGCCACCATCCCTGTCCGACCAGGCCGCCAGCTCCCTCCCACCACCTGCATTGGCCATCGTTCCTGTCCCACCTGGACGTGGTTGCCAATCCACCCGGCCCCTGTCCCCATCACATGCTGGACACCACGCCGCCCCTGCCGCACGATGTCACCAGCCCTCTCCCACCCTCCCTGGCCTGGCCACCCACCCTCGGTGAAGACCCGATCCACGTTGAGGCCGTACGTGGCGCAGGTCTCGTAGTAGAGGCAGCGCCGCATGTCCCCGCAGAGCGCCCGGGCACGGGCGTCCTCCACCGCCCGCGGGCTGGACGAGCTGATCTTGTCTGGGGGAACACGGGGTGAGCCAGGGGTCCCCTGTCCCGCTCCTGTCCCCGTGGGGCCCCCCCCGTGCTCCTGGCTCACCCTGGGTGCCCACCAGCGCCAGGGCCACGTCACCGGCGCCGCGGAGGCCGCTGAGCAGCGCGTGCAGCTGCGTCACCTCCTCAAAGCTGCTCTCGCTCTCCAGGCTGAAGACGAAGATGACGGCGTCCGCCCAGCTGGCAAACTGGGGGGCCACGGGCGGGCGTCAGGGCTCGGCTCTGGCCCACGTGGCCCCCCAGCCGCCAGCCCCCCCATACCTGCGCATCTGGGGCGCCTGCCTCCTCCCGGATGAGCAGGAGGTGGCTCTGGCCATCGACCGTCACCTCACGCTTGAACTGTCCACCTGCAGCAGGGGAGGGGAGGGGAAGGAAGGGGGCACCCTGCAGCTGTGCCAGACTGTCCCATGGTGGTGACCAGCACTGTGACCCCAAATGTCCCAAAGCCGTGACCAGCACCATGACCTTGTCCATTCCATGAGCATGTCCATGCTGCGGTCATGCCCAGCCCCAAGGTCATGCCCATCCCACGACCATGCCACGACCTTGCCCTGTGGCCATGCCCATCCCATGGTTGTGTCCATCCCATGCCCAGCTCCATGGGTATTTCCACTCCATCTCCATCCCCGTGGCCATTTCATCACTGAACCCACCCCCACGATATGCCCATGGTCATGTCCATTCCACGGCCATGTCTTTCCTGTGGCCATGTCCATGCCCATGTCCATCTCATGTCCTTCCCACGGCCACTCACTCTCGGTGGGCTCCAGGCCCACATAGGAGCCGGTGAGGAACCGGTGGACGAGCGCCGACTTCCCGCTCTTGCTGCTGCCCAGGACCCCCTGCAGGGGCAGAGGGGGGTCAGCACGGCTGAGGACAGGGGGACTCGGACACAAGGGGACACGGGGACACGGCACCCACCAGTCGGATCTCCGGGATGGAGCGGCCCAGGGTCCACTCCTGGCTGTTCACCAAGGCCTCTGCAGGGGGAGAGGGGTGAGACAGCGCCTGTGACCCCCAGGAACCCCGGGCACCCCCAGCACCCCCCAGAGCCCCCAGCACCCCCTGACACTCCGATCCTGGGGGGCCCCCGCCCTGCAGCGCAGCAGCAGCTTCCTGCGTGGGCGGCCACCAGCTGTCACCCAGCAACGGCGCCGGGCCCGCGGGGGTGGCGGGAGGACGCGGAGATGCCACGTGGTGGGGACGGGGACGTGGCGGCACGAGGCCTCGTGTGCCGAGGCACGAGGACACAGCAGGCACGGAGACGTGGCGGGCATGGGGTCGGAACGTGGTGGGAGAGAACGTGGCTCAGGGTCACGGTGGCAACTGTCAGGACACGACAGGAGCCAGGGCAGAGTGTGGCACGAGGACGTGGCGCGGCATGAGGATACAGTGGATTCCAGGACGCGACAGCCACGAGGACACAGCGTGGCGACAGGAAGTGGTGTGGCACAGGGACACAGTGGCAACCAGGCCACAGTGGGGACCATCCGGCCGTGACAGGCACCAGGGCACAGCACGGCACGAGGATGTGGTACGAGGACACAACAGATTCCAGCACACGGTGGGCACGAGGACACATGGCCTGCGGTGCAGGACAACATGTCAGGCACGAGGGTGTGGCGTGGCATGAGGACATGGTGTGACACCAGGACATGGTGTGACACCAGGACATGGTGGTGTGGCACCGGGACATGGCATGGCATGATGATATGGTGTGGCACAAGGATATGGTGTGGCACAAGGACGCAGCGTGGCACAAGGACATGGTGCGGCATGAGGACATATCGTGACACCGGAACACAGCGTGGCATGCAATGGGCACAAGAATGTGACGGCTGTGGCTGCAGAGAATGCAGCAAGTGGCAGCGTGTGGCACACGAGGACACGGCCTGGCACAAGCACCTGTGTGGCACAAGGATGTGCCCTGTGCCCCTCCATGTCCCCCACCTAGCACCCCCAGCCGCTCTGGCCAGTGCGGCACCACAAAAGGGAAACTGAGGCAGGCCACACTCAGAGGCTCCCTCCCTGTCTGTGCCTCAGTTTCTGCCATCCACACACAGAGCTGGGTCTCCGCCACGCACGTGGCAGCCAGCAGGGTTAAGGCTGCTGCCTGTCACCCCTCACGCTGTCACCGAACTGCCACCCCCGGGCCCTGCAGGCGCTGCCCATGCACCCCATGGCACCCGGGTGGGTGCAGACAGACAGAGGGACTTCGGGGGGGACAGGAGGACGTGGAGGTGCCAAGGGGTTGCCAGACAGAGAGACCCGGAGCACAGGACGCACGGGTGTGAGGCGTGGATGGAGGCCAGGGTAGATGGACAGCCGGCGGGGAAGGACAGGGTTGGACGTCGCCAAATCGGCCGCTCCACGTGATCCCACAGGCCCAAATACACGAGACCCCACATGGGATGGGATGGGATGGGATGGGATGGGATGGGATGGGATGGGATGGGATGGGATGGGATGGGATGGCCTGGCCTGGCCTGGCCTGGCCTGGCCTGGCCTGGGGAGGGAGTCACGGCCCCCCCGTCCCCCAGGACTCACTCCCCCCACCCATGGGGTGCAGACGGGTCCTCCCGCCCCACTCAGGACCCGAGGGTCTGGGCGCCTTCTCCCCCCTGCCAAGGAAACTGAGTCACGGCCCCACGGCCACAGGGGGCACTGGCACACCTGCCCCCAGGTCACCGAGGGGCGTGGCGACACCGAGCCACGGCCGGGGCGACTCCCGGGTCCCCCGGGCCAGTACTCACTGTGAGGGGTGGCCCTGGCCGGGTCGGCACCGGGGGGAGACCAGGGGGGCGCGGGGTGGGTGGGGGTCGCCGCGGGGCTCTTGGTGAAGATCCCGCTGATGAACTTGAGCATCTTTCGGTCGCGGGTGGATGCGCGACCCCCCTCGCGGCCCCGCTTCAGCCCCGTCTCGGCGGGGGGCGCGGCGGCCAGAGCCGCCGGCCCCGGCTGCAGGTCACTGTAGTCCAGGGTCTTGCTCTTGCCCTTGCTGGGGGACAGCCGGGCCCGAGGGTGCCCCTCGGTCTTGCCCCCCGCCTTCGGACGCCCCTTGCCCTCGCCCTCGGGCCACGACAGGCGGCTGCCGGCGGGTTTGGTGGGAGCCTTGCCCGCCCGGGGGTCGGGGGTCCCGCGGGTCCCACCGGTGCTCCCTGGTTTGGGGGGTTTGGGACCGGCCAGGCGGAGGCGGCGGGCGCCGGCGGAGGGGTGCGGGGAGGCGGTGGGGGGGTCCAGAGGCGGCGGGGGTGCTCTTTCCCCCTCCGGGGGGCCCTCGGGGCCCCCCCAGGTGGCCTGGCCCACTAGAGGGCGGCGGGGGGTCGCGGCGGTGT
>WBMZ01015672.1:0-37540 GCA_013400975.1 Atrichornis clamosus
CCCGCAGCGGCCCCGGCGCCGCCTCCGCGCCCTCCGCGCTCCCCGCCCTCAACATGGCCGCGGCGGAGCCGCCCTCCGCACAGCCGTGCAGCGGCCGCGGGCGCGGGGAGCCGCGAGGGGCGGGGGAGAGGGGACATCATCAGCGGAGCCGTTCCCTCGGCGGGGCTGTCCCCATCCCAGCCAGGTGCAGGTGTCCCCGCGCTGTCCCACCTCCCCACTCCGTCCTGGGTCTTCAGAGTTGACCCTCCCCTCCACAGCACGATGTGGGTGCCCTGTCCCCTCAGGATGACATGGGAAGGTGACAGTGCTGTGTCCAGTTCTGGGGCCCTCCATTCAGGCAGGACACTGCCGGGCTGGAGCGGGCCCAGAGAAGGGCAGTGGAGCTGGGGAAGGGTCTGGAGCACAAGTCTGAGGAGAGGTGCCTGGGGGAGCTGGGGAGGCTCAGCCTGGAGAACAGGAGGCTCAGGGGGGACCTTACTGCTCTACAACACCTGAAAGGAGGCTGTAGCGAAGTGGGAGTCAGGCTCTGCTCCCTGAGAACCAGCGACATGACAAGAGAACACCGTCTTAAGCTGCGCCAGGGGAGGTTTAGGTTGGACATTAGGAAGAAGGGGTGATTCACAGAAGGGGCGATTAGACATTGGAATGGGCTGCCCAGGGCGATGGTGGCGTCACCATCCCTGCAGGTGTTTAAGGGAAGACAGGACGTGGCACTCGGTGACGCGGTCTGGTTGACAAGGTGGTGCTGGGCCATAGGCCGGACTCGATGATCTCAGAGGTCTTTTCCAACCTAATTGATTCTGTGATTCCTTGAATCCTATGTCCAGGGGGAACAGGGTGGGTAACTGCTGCCATTGCAGAACCAGGGACAGGGATATGCATCCCTTGGGTGTTTACGTCCATGGAGGGGCTCCACAGACAGACCTCCCAGGCACAGCAGGAACACTCCCCTCTGCCAGGTGCAGGTGCTGCCTGAGCTCCCTTCCTTCACCAGGGAAGGCCTGTCCTCCAGCTTTCCGCACCTTGCAGGAGGAAGAAAAGGGACGGTCTGTGTTGTTCCGGCTTTTCCTGTGAATCGTGGGATTTGGTTGGAGTCTCATTCTCCCCAAGCAGAGGAAATGCAGCCCTGCACCACAGGCAGCTGAGGGCATGGGGAAATACCTTAAATACCCATCAGACCCAGGCACTGGTGGCTACTGGGGTGTTGGGGCACTGCCAGCCCTGGGCAAGGCAGGGCCCACAAACTGTGTGGCAGTGTTGTGTCAGGGCAGTCGTGATAACCAAATCTCATGTTCCAGGCCTCCAGCTGATCGTTTGCAAGGGTCAGATATATATAACTAATATGTCATGGGATTTTTCTCTTCTGCTTCCCTTTGCAGCTGTAGTGTGGTCACAGGTAGCACATGGCTCTGACGTGGTGCAGGGAACCTTTTGCAGATGCCGCTCCACATCTGACAGAGCAGGGAACTGATTTAAAAGTGAGCCTCAGGTGGTGATAGCTGTGCCTTTTCACCAGGCAAAGAAAGTAACAGGTGCCACTTTCCCACACACAAATGAGAAGGGATCTCCTGCACTGCTGTCACCTCCCTGCACGGGGTAGATAGAAGATGCATTTTCCATTTGGTTTAAGATAAGGCTGAACTTTGCCTCCAGATGCTGTCTAAATATGTAATTGTCTGATGGAAAAATTTGATCCTGAGGTGAAATAATAGGAAAGAATGAAAATGCATGAATAGTTCCAGTGGTCTCAAATGGGAGAAAGGAAAAAAAACCCCCAAGAGTAAATTTTCCTGTAGGTCTGGAGTTAAGGACAATACAACAGTGCCAATGGAAATTTGTGTTTCTTATATTATGTAGTAGCTGAAGACTTTCCCCTTCTTTCTTTAAGGGGTGGAAACCAAGTTTTATATTATGGTGCATAAAATCTTGGTGTCAAGGAAAGGATAATGATTCTTAAAAATAACTTTACTTATAGAGAGCTGTAGCAATCACCCTCTGATATACAGCATTATTACTGTTGGCTCAGAAAACAAGATGAAATCAAATTAAGTGTTCCTTTGTATGAAACAACCAATTTAAGCAAATTTTAACTAAGCAAATGTGCATGATCCCTAGTGAGTGCTGTATTGTTGCAGCGAAGTGTTCAGCTACAGTCTGGGTGGGTTAACTGTGGAGTGGGAGGAAGGAGCCTTTATCAAGTTGCCTGGAGCAGCAGAATGAAACACACCCTGCAGCTAAGGGATATCAGGAACATGTCATAGCTGGATTACTTCCAGAAGGCCAGGAAGAACAGCAGCTGCCCTGTCAAGTTAAGGGAGAGACCATGCAACCTCCGAAGAACTGCAGGATCTGATTTTATTTTACTGAAGACATTTCTCATTAATGACCAATATCAATGTTGCCATTAAAAGTAGCATCCAACAGCACATCCAAACAGGAGTTGTTGGCTTGACTCCCCTGCGGTTTCTCCCCAGCAAACAAAACCCTTAGTCCTGTTTTGCCCTTCTGGGTGAGCAATTTCTTTGTTCCTCCTGCCAAACAGCACATTCCCGGATCCAGAGCATTCCTGGTCCCGCTGGCACCCCATTACGGAGGGAAAAACAGATTTACAAAAGCAGAAATATTTGCTGATATTACAGGAAGTCGGTTCGCTGAGATCAACACCAGATTTAGTAGATGACCAGTTTTGTTCTTGCGGGAATGAGGCCACTGAGATTTTCAGGGCAGGGTGAGGGAGGGGGTTCAGAGGTACCTGGAAGCTGCACATTTTCTGTCTAGAAAATGCATAAGGTGGGAAAGCCAAAGTTTTGATTTCTCTGGTATGCACAGCTTTTTACAAGGCAAAATAATTTAATAAATGTACAGAGTATTTTGATTTTGAGTAGACTCTTGATTTCATAATGATGTTGTCCTCTGTTGCCAGCCAGGCGTATCTCAGTGCTCAGGCCCAGTGAACCATGGCCTGTGTGAGCACCAGTTGTAAATAACTGTTAACAGACTTTTTAAAACCTTTCTTGGTAACCACATGTCCCCATTGGTGAGGTACCTGGAGGTAGTAACGGAGTATTAATCCTTTGGAAGCACCTGAGACAGTGTGCTCTGGGTCAGACCTTCAGGTCAGTGCCCATTCACCGATCCCCCTCTTCTCCCCATTTTTCCCTCCCAGCTTTGCCATTGCTGCTGGGTGACTCACAGGGAATTAGCAGAATTTATCTGCGGGTTTTGTTTCACAAAACAAGTCTCCTAAAAAAAGCAAAAAGCACAACGAATTTTCAGCAGATTAACTGGCCCAGGAGGACTCCCTCATGACCAGAAATCTGTCTGTGCAGACAGAATGGAGGAAAATGGAGAATTCCAGGCATATTAACCCAGTCCTGAGATGAGCACCACCATTTTTAATCAAGAGGAAAATCAAAAAGGAATAATTATACATATATATGTGGAGCATTTACCAAAATATGAATTTAGAATACAAGCATTCCATCTTCATCATGGCTACAGAGAAATCCCTCCACTCTGACTGGTAATTTAAATAGCATTTAATTATTTTTCTAGCCAAATGTTTCAAATGGGAGAGGAAGCCAGATGTACCAGAACATCACTTAAAATGCGTCACACCCTTCCTAAGAAATAGGGAATAGATGCTGTTTGTTGCAAAATACCTTTTAAAATAATGTTAGTCCTGTTCTTTGTCTTGTTGACTCTTGCAAAAATTCCTCATCAAAGTGATTCTCAGTGGTGACAATCTCCGTGGATTTTGGAAAGTGGTGCCTTCCTACTTACTTGTTTCAAGACTGTGACTGGATGACGAGAGTTTACCAAGGTTTCTTTCCCTGCCCAGATAATAAGTGGCAATTTACTTACCAACACCTAGATAAGCAAAACCTCTGAACCAATGTACTCTTCTGGAGATGTAGGTAACTTCCTTTTTTCACTAAAAAGGTTTTCACACTCCAGTATGAAGGTTGGGGGAATTACAGACATTTTGCTCTCTTCTCAATAGTGCAAGGAATGGTAAGTAACACAAAAATTACACAATTACTACAAAACACTCAGCGGTGGCTGATCACAAAACGTGAACCATGCTGAGAAGCGCGGCCCGGATTGCTGCAGGCCATGCCATGCTTTGGGCTGGTATTTATGGCATTTATCAGCTTTCGTTTGCAAACGTGCGCTCGGAGCCATCCCAGCGCTCCTGGCTCGGCAGGACCAGACACGCGACGGTGTCTGTCACAACACAGCGGAGAGGCCGGCGCTGGCATTCCACACCCACGGGCACACCGGAGCCGTGCCCAGCGGGATTTTCCCGGTGCCAACCTGCTGCCAAGGGCCGGCTCGCCTAAGGGCCCGCAGAAATTTAAACAGGGATTATTTGAAATGGCAGAAAACAAGCAAAGGCAGATCCCATCACTGAAGCAGGGCATGGCATGGGCTCGGTGCTGCCAGACCTGGAGCCAGCCCTGTGCCATGGGGCCTTGTGCCCATGGAGGCTCCTGAGACTTTGCGTAGTCCAAGCCCCATGGCCGTGACCAAGCACATGTGGGGTGCCCACCTTCCCTGCAACAGCTGGGCTTGCTCCTCTCCCTGCTCTCCAGAGACCTTGTTTCCTGGCACAGGAGAGCTGTGGGAAGTGGCCTGGATGGAGAGAAAGGCACACCTGAAATCCAGAGACCTGCCCAAGGGACACTGTTTGTTTGAACCTGTCCTGACACAAGGGTTGAAGCCTGAGCAATGTAACCATCAGGAAGGTATTTTTCTTTTGTTGGAAATGGCTGTTTTCCAAGCTCAGCTTGACTCACTGGACAGTGCAGCCTGATGGAGTTGCTGACTAGGAAAATAAGAAGGTTCTTTAGCACAATCACAGTGCAGTGCCTGCTGCAGAGCTGCCTTCAGGGCTTCTGCACCAACCCTTTGCTGTATGAGCACCATCCCTGCTGCCACACGAGGAGAACACCAGTGTTTATCAGATGTGCTGCAAACCCCGTGTGAGGACACGGTAAAGCCCAGGCTGACCTCCTTCCACTCCTCCCACACCTCCATTGACGGCACTCACAGCCCTTCCCAGCCTCCAGGAGTCATCTGAGGTCCCCAGCAATCCCTTGCACCAGCAAAGCAGAACAAAGAGCAGGGCCAAGACAGTTACAACAATCAGATTCCTTTCTTGGCTGTGTACCAAGGAAGAGTGAGGTACATTTTCTCCATGCCAGTAACAAGGAAACCCTTTCTGCTCCCCTCGTTCAGCAGCAAGTGAATCAACAAGATACCTGCCTGATCCAAAAGTTTCTATGTGGCACATTTTGGTGTAAACTCTGCCAGAATTAATGTAACCCTGCTGGCTTACTCAAAATTAAGTGGTCTCTGGGAGCACAGGAAAGGACAGATGTCCACACTGCAACATGCACTGTGCAGCAAACTCCCAGGACTACAGAGGAGTAAAAGAACTTTTGAGAGATGGGCTGTACATGGGAAGAGCTCTTGCTAAAGTCCAGCAGCTTATTTTAGTCAGCAACTTAGTTAACACAGCCTCAATTTTTTCAGTCACTGCTTAGATGGAAGCATGAAGCAAGGAACCAAGGGAAGCCTGCAGCAGGACTTCAGCCTGGGATAGCTGCACTGGAAGCTCATTTGCACACACCTTCCATTGAAGCCCCAGGGAGGGCTGGACAACTCTAAATGCAGGTGGTTGGTGCTGGCAGGTCTTCCCACTAGGGAAAGGGGATTGAGGGAAAGTTGTGGGGTTCTCCCCCTCGCTCACCCTCAGGAGGATGAGGAAGAGCAGCAGCAGAGCAGCAGCAGAGCACAGCCAGCAGCCGATCAGGTAACTCGCTGACAGAACAGAAGGGCTGCGTGCGCCAAGGCCGGCGGATCCAGCTGGCACTGCCTCAACGCACACTAAGCATCAGGTGTCAGGGCTCACATGCCAAGGCCCCTGCCTCCCATGCAGATCCTGGCAGCTGTTCAAGTATCTCAGAAATCTTCTCTGGGCAGATTACAAGGGAAGCAGAGATGAGACACAAACACCAAGCCAGGAAGGAGCTGCACTTCAGGACTCCTCTCTCCTTTGCAAGTCTTGAGTTGTGTGGTACGAGCTGGCAAGATTAGAATTCAGATCCTCAGATATGAAATACTGTTCTAGGAGTAAAACCTGATCTAAATCTGGATTTGTGTTAAGGATGCAAGACTGGATAAGATGTCTGGCAAGGACAGAGTCCAACAGCTCAATTGAAGAGTGCTTTTAGAACTCAGTTTATATTTAAAAGGGGAAATAAACGAAGGTAAACGACCAGACAGCAGGGAGCTAAAATGCCTCCTTGCTATCTGTCACCCACCGAGAATCCTGCTTGAGCCAGTGAAAAGCCCCTTCAGAAATCCGTCCTCAAAAAGTCCTGTGAAACAGAGATGGAAGGGGGAGGACTGCTCTCAAGAAACTGCCAGACCCCCTAGCAAGGAGAGAAAACAACCTTTCTCCTGGGACGAGAAAACAGAACCTCACCTGAACTCTCTCTCCAGACAGCTAGAAAGCTGAAGGTCCCAGAAAAAGAAATAAGCTTGATGCTTTTTAAAGCTGTCTGGCTGCAGACACCGACCTGGCTCAGTGAACACTGTTCATGTATTTGCAGAACAGAGCACCTGTAACTGCAGAAATGTAAGGTATCATAAAATGCTCAACAGAGATGACAATAGGAGAATTTTGCTTCAAATAACTTTTTTGCCAAACCTCTGCTCTTATCTCTTAACTGAAATCCACTCCTCAAGTTGTAAATCTGTGATATCTGATGGGCTAATACACATTTTACACAGTAACAGCATCAGGAGTTTTTAAATTTACCAAGGCTTATCAAAGTCTCAGGTTCCTGGGTTTCTTCAGAGCCTAGAAAAGTTTTCCAAAACTCAGTTTGCTGCTGGTGTAAATATTGTTTGGCAGCATCAGAAGGGCTTTCCAAGGGGAAGTGAGACAGACTAGAGCTCCTGTCTCTTTGAACCCCTGCCAAATGCATCTTAAATTACAAACTTAGGCTAGTGTGGTCCTGCTCTTGATGAGAGTTTAAAGAGAATGTAAAGCACAATGACACTGATCTTCTGTTCAACTGCCACACATACCACATAATTGGATACAGAGGATTGAAGTGAAAACTGAGCATCTGACAATCCAAAACTGAGAGGGGAAAAAACCAACTATGCAAAATTACTGTGTTTATCAGTGATTCCTGTGAAATAGCTGAAAATGACCCAGAGATTTAACTAGTCTTGGAAAACATTCTTCCTGTAACATCATGATAAAGAAAAATGTGAATCTTGTTATGTCTAAACAATCAGCAACTATTGAAACAAAGAAGGAAGCTTGATACTTAAACTGAAACATCAGTCTTCATAGTCAAAATGTACAGAAGAATGTGACATGATTTATTTTAGGGCAAAATGTTGGCACGTATAAGCAGTAAAAACACTGGAAAATATGGCAAACATAAATAGCTCACAGGCTTCAATGCCTGAATGAATCATTGCTGTCATTCAATCCAACTGCCCAGAGTCTTGTGTTATTATTAAAGTAGTCTCATTCAAGGAACTGACTTCCCAATTTCATATCACCACACTGGAATTTAAGGATGTTAACATCCATTTGGAGAGTTTTAAAACCTTCTGCAGCCCACTACTGCAGTTCTTACTACTGCAGGAAAGCACTTTTTGGAAGCATCACCTGAGTATTTCGGTTTTAGATTAAAGGCCTCCTCCCTACTTTGAACTTTGCAGATGCCAGGGATTGCCAGTGCCAGTCTCAGCCATGGTTTAGGTTAAAAGAAATTGACCTTAGATCCCAAATAAGCTACCTACACTGTGGAAGAAGCTGAAATTGAGACAACAAAGCAGGGAGTAATAAGATTAAAAATGTTAACTGTGCTTAACTTTAGTGACTTTCTGTTTCAGAGAGGTATCTGGGCTTAAAACTCTTGGGCAGCTGTGTGGGCTGCCTGCCAGAAGGAAGTTCACGGCAAAGCTGTTTGCACAGCATCAGCCTATTTTTAGTGCATGGTTTTGGGAGGGAGTTTCTTCCTCCCCCTGCCCCAAGCCTCTGAAATGCTCTCCACTGGCAGCCTGATGGGAGTCTTTGCATAGGAATAGGGAATTTCTTTTGGCCAGCAGTGTGAAATTGGGTCTTGCATGTGTGCCAAGCAACCTGCACGTCTACCCCAGTAATGAAAAGCTGGGCAGCACCAGCCCTGGTTGCTTTCTTCTCAGCTGGAATGTTGTTTTAGGAAAAATAAAAGCAGAGAACTTGGCTTAAACAAAGCAAGATACTATCTCTGGCAAAAATTCAGATAAAGGTTTAAGATTCCTGCCACAGTAATTGGGTAAGAGATCAGCCACTCCAAACTCTGTATCATCCCAGGGCACATACACGTGCAATTAAGAAGCAGTTTGTGTGCACTAATCCCACACATTCATATGAAGTACTGCTGTCACTTTGCTTATTCTCACACAGCAAAAATGTACATTTAAGGTGTGGGATCCATTCACTCTGAAAGTTGAAATGATGAAGTGCTCCCAAAAATTTGAAATGGAAGCGTGGAGAGTGCCTCGAGCTGGGCGGTGTCGGAAAGTCCGTACTAACTCTGCAGACGTGGGCCATTCCACAGGAACATGCCAGTGTGCCCACAGATGTTATTACCACTAGTGCTATTTTAAAAGAAGGGATGAAAAAGGAAACACATGGCTGTGAGCCGCGAGGCCACGCTCCAGAGCTTTGCCAGTGCAGTGCTCACTCCGAGCAGCTCTGACTCCCTCGCAGGCCTTGGTGTGAGGGTCAGAGGGCAGCGTAGGAACCCTGAGCTGGGAGGCTCTGCACTGCCCTCATCCCCTGCACCTCCAGCCCTCCCCTGTGACAGCCCTGTACCGTGCCTGCTGACTCTTCCTTTAAAATCTCAAATTCCAGAGATTCCACAGCCTGCCCAGGAAAGGTTTTCCAGAGCTTTGCTGTTCCTGCTGTCAAGGCCAACTGCCCATTTGGATGTCTCAGTTCAATGTCTCCTGCTGCAATAGAATCTATTTTTCTTGTCCTACTTGCAGCAGTGGGGGAAAGTGTTTATTTCCTTCTTTGTATCTACCTCTAACCAATTTGAAAACACCTCTCCCGTCACACTGAAACCAGACCAGTCCATCCTGTCACCCGTCTCATTGTTTTTGTTTATCTCTAGCTGATCCACATTTTCCACGAAGTGTGGTGCCCACAGCTAGATACCATGTTCCAAGAAAGGCCGTCTCATACCACATGAGGAAGAAGGACCACACTGTGTATCTTACAGATTACATTCCTGTTCATACATTCCACCACGACATTTGGCTTTTTTTCAGGAACAGGATGCTGTTGAATCATGTTCAGCTGGTGTCTGGCTGTAACCCCAGGAGAACTCCTCTGCACAACTGCTACCGTAGCAGCCTGTCCTGTCCCATTCTGTATTTGTTCGGCTGATTGTGGCTTCTGCTGAAGTGTACAAATACCCATTTGTCAAATCCATTGCTGGACTTACTGCATCACAGGCTAACTCTTTTGAATTTGTCAAGTTCACTTTGAATTGTATTTGTCTTCTGCTCAGTCAGTAGTTAGCTCAAGTCTGCTGCTCCCTACAATCTAATCAGCATATGCCATCCAAGTTGTTAATAAAAATACCAAGTAATCTCAAATCAGAGCAGAACTGCAGAGAATCCCCCTCAATACATCCTTGCAGTCTGACTCTGATTTTTTAATAATTACTCTGAGTTTTCCAAACAGGTTTTATAACCTCACTTTTAAATTGGTGTCAGATCACGTTTCCCTGCTCTCTTATGTAAAGTCATTAGAGTCACTTAAAATAAAGCTGTGCCCGTTGCTTCTCTGCTCAAGAGCTTGTTAACTTGGTGTAGATTAACAAAATTTGATCTTTCTTTTAGAAGGACTCTGATAAGTTTCCCTTTTCCATTAATTTTAAACTAAAGTTTAAACTATTGACCCTGAGTTCTGAGCAGGCAGGAGGAAGCAGGGACAAGCTGAGTCTTCAGAGTTACAGCAACCCCTTTGTCTCTAATGCTTGGCAGTAATTTACCATATGGGGTGTCTGATTTAGCACAAGGACAACTGCAGTTGCTGTGGTTGTGCTGCAATCCCTTGCACACTGCAGTGTAAGCAGAGCTTGTCTTAGTGAGGACGTGAGAGCCCTCCGAGCTTTCACTGCTCGGCCCTGACATCACACAACACAAGGACAATGAAAGTATTTTTCTCCTGTGCCTATGGGCCCCCTCTCCATTGCTCCAAGATTTCAGTGTCCAGCTACTCCAGTTAGAAATCACATCCATGAAACACAGAAGGCTGCTCCACAAAATCCTGCACTTTCTTCAAAGATCTCAGCTGAATGAATTAAACCACACAAAAAATCCAGCAAATAAACATGCATCCAGTAATAATTTCCATGGCATCCAAAGTCATGTGATGAAACTACTCCTAACATCAACTTTGATAACAGAAGTCTTAAATAACCTTTTCAGGAAACCTTTGTAAAGATGGCTGTGGATCACAGCATCAATCATTACACTCTGAGGTTGTCCTGCGGAGGTCCAGGAGCTGGACTCAATGATCACTGAGGGTCCCCTCCAACTCAGGAAATTCTACGATTCTATTACTTCAACAAGACCTGACCATTTGGCAACTCCTAACTAAATGTGACAGTTTCTTCTTGACACATAAGTCTGTGCAGACTGGGGATATGATTGTTTTCAGGTCACAGTAATTATCTACTTTGCTCATTAAATCAACTCCTTGTTTAAGGTGATGACATCATAATAAAATCTTCATCAATAGGCCAATAGTGCCCTTCCCCCATGAAGTTTCCCCAACACATTTCTTGATACTTTAAAATCACTGAAAGGCATCACTGTCTCACTCTAGGCAGTTACATATTCGGACAAATCCAACAATTTCCAAGTGGTCCTTTATTTTGTTAATCTCTTTTGCTACATTTCTATGATTCCAAAGTGCATTCTGGATGCAGCTGCTTCTGTGCAGAGAGATTAACTTGCACTGTCACTGAACCACAGCCGGCAACTCAGCCCCACGCAGCCACTCACTCACTGCTGTTCCCGGTGGGACAGGGGAGAGAACTCGAAGAGTTAAGGTGAGAGAACACATGGGTTGAGATAAGGAGTTTAATGAGGCAGAAAAGGAAGAAAATAATAATGATGATAATAATGATAAAAGAGTTAGAAAACAGAAAACAGGTGATGCACAATGCAACTCTCACCACTTGCTGATAGATGTGCAGCCATTTCCAGCAGCCCTGACCAACTCTCCCCCCAGTTTGTAACACCATATGGTAGGGAATGTTCCTTTGGGTCAGCTGTTCTGGCTCTGTGCCCTCCCAACTTCTTGTGTCCTCCAGCCTTCTTTCTGGCAGGGCATGAGAAGCTGGAAAGTCATTGACTAAGTATAAACACTACTTAGCAACAACTAAACCATCAGTGTGTTATCAACTGCATCCTTACCCTGAGTCCAAAACACAGCACTGTGCCAACTACTAGAAAAAAATGAACTCCATCCCAGCTGAAATCAGGACATACTCTGCATTCCCTTGGCCTCTTAATCTAAATTAATTCACTCTTGGTGGGGGGGGCGGGGGAAGTTCTTGTGAGAAAGGGAAACTCCAGCAAGTCAGTCACTTTGCATTATTATCAGTGGTAAATCCAAAGCAGCTTACCCAGTGCAGAGTTAGGGACACAAACAGGCAGAGCTACCACCAAGTGCCACACCGTAAGCATGGTGCCTTCTCACGTCTCTCCTGGTAACATCTTCCTGGGCCTGTCATCTCAATAGGAAATACTGTGTTTATGCATTAAAATGACAGTTTCAAAAGATACACTTTTGGAAAAAGGACAGATATGCAAATATGAAATTCATAACTCATTTATTGAATATATATATGCAAGGATACCAATAAAAAGAAACTAATACTGCAAACTACAACTTTGGAAGTAAAGCCAATATAACAGGAACAAAATATACATAACATTGTATATAGGAATGCATTTACCCTCTTCCATACATTCCTTGTCTTTACACCTACTGTAAATGTATGCTAGGGCAAAAGCTGCAAACGTTGGCCTAACCTGAGTGCTTTCTGACAAGCAACAGCTCTCCAGGATTTGCTAAGGGCTGAGATGTCACTGCTGACTAATGGCTGTGCCATACATACGCATGTATAGGAACTGCTTCACCAAGTATCTAAGTCAAGGGCTGTGTTCTGGTTTTTTCACCTCCATCACTAATACAGCGGAATCTGACTCTGGTGACATGGAAGAAGAGTTACTAATTGCTATCGTGTACTTTCAGTTCTCTTCAGATTAATTTCATCTAATGAGGATTAATTTTCTTGTCAATCTGATTCAGCGTATTAGTATTTTTGGAATGCACTGATTATCACCTGCCAGATAAGTCTGATATTTCAAATAGATTATCAGCTCTTCATTCTTCACTCTGTTTCAGCATAAGGTTCTTTTTCCTATAGGCAGGAATAAGAGGCAAACTCTCTTCTGTTAGACTACATTTTAGCATTTTAGGGCCAGATTTGGCAGACTCAAACCACTGTAGATCAGCACAGCCCTTTGTACCTAAGCTGAGACTTTGTGGAGTGTAGATGTGACTCCTACTAGAGCCTTATCACAGAACCTCCTGTGGATCAACACCTGCTGAAGGAGTAGATCTTTAGATCATCCCCTCCTAGGGAGCTGCACTGACAGTGACCCAGCCTTTCCCTCTTCCCTGAAGTGGAGTGACAGCACAGCCCACTGCTACAGGGTTTGACCACACCTTGGGACTCTGGCATTACACCAGCTGTATCCTCAAGTTACTTGGACAATATCCTTGTGTTGTCTGTCCTTCCTTGGTACAGTCCTTTCTGGGAATAGCACAACTGCAACTGCAGAACTGTTAACAGAGACACAGTGAGTTGGGGAGATCCCTTAATGGAGAGGTTCAGGGAGCTGGGGAGAAAACTCCCTTCTCAGAGGGTTCCAGGCATCTTAAACAGCACACAATCCTCTTGTGAGCAAAAGAAATGCCCAAAGGCAAAAGTAACAACAACAATAATAAAAAAAATTAAATAAAGTGAAACCAGTTTTGTAAGACAAGTTTTGTTGAATTCATGGTGTTGAATTCTGATTGTGAGATGAAAGCAGAAGGTGCCTAGTAAAAAAAATTCTCAGTAATGAATTGAATGTATTAATTTAACTAGCTAATTTAAACATACCTAGTTCATCTATAGAGCACTTTCATTACTTCTAACATTTCTGGGAAGGCAGTAGATGCTCCAGAATAATCTTCAATATATGCTTGCAAAGATTACAATGCTTTACCAAAAAAAAAAAACCAAAAAAACCAAATCCCAAAAAATTCAGACAGACTGTCTGAAATTCCAAGCTAAAATACACATAAAAAGACAGTAATGGCAGTATTTTGTCTTTTAAAAAAATGATGTAAATGTTGTATACTATCATACATTGTCATGCTTTTTAAAACTACAATTAAGGACGTAAGAGATGTACAGTAAATACACTGCTGAGGTACATTTCTTCTAAATATTAACACCACGACAGAATTACTCCCCAGCAGGTGATGCTACTTGGGAACATATAAATACAATTTTTACATTGTAAGGCACTTTTACCCAGCATACATGAGTTGAAGTCAGTTATGACAAATTTGAGGCTTATAAGAAAAGGTTTTTGCTTTTGACTTAAGCTTCCATGAATTCTGAATTGATGACAGTTTCATCAGGCCATTTCAGCACACAGGGGTAACAGGGAATCAGCCACTTGCTTTTCTGCTACCCGAAGGTAAAGTGCTGTTCTGGTTCTTCGAGGCATGGAATGGGGTCATTTATCCATAACAGGTGAATTATTGGACTGAATATTATACTAAGCCACTGACACACAATGAATTAGAGCTCAGTCTCAAGTACAGTCAGTATGCTGGCAGATCTACCCCATGCAAACTTAGTTAAATACAGTAGCTGCAAACAAAGTGCCTTTTTTCCATGGGAGGGCCATGTCCGAGGCACAAATAGAAGTAATTTAAATATTGAAGGATGCTCTTTTGCATTTTAAAACTGTTCTGAGTGGATGAAAAATGTTCATATTCCAGGAGAAACAAAACACCTTGATAGACAATTTCAATAATCGATCTGTCATTGCAATTCAAGTCACGCTTTTAATTTTGAAAGTTACAAATACAAAATAAAAATGATCAATGGCATCATGTTTAGAGCAGTAACTGAATATTTCCTGTACACAGCAATATTTCTTTCCAAACGGCATTATTTTCCAGGAAAGCAAACAGAATTGATTGAATTCTAACAGGTAAAATGTTAGAAACTCCAATATACAGTAATTGAGTCCCTCAAGACATTAAGGGAATGCATAAGAAGACAAATGACACACGTTAAATCTTTTAAAAATACAAGTAAAAAATGCTACAGAAACTCATGTTACAAATGAACCGTTTTTGCAATACCAATCACAGAAGAACTGTAGCAGTTTATAGTCAAATCAGTGTCTTTTGCTTGTTTCCTTCCTTCAAATCCAGAAGTTTTGTTGGGAGTTCAGAGTGAAACAAGTCAAAACCCTAAACAAACAATAAGGTGATGCAGTAGCAACAGACAAACATGTGGACTAGATTCAGCTTTTTGGTTTTAAGTAAGTCTGAGGATGTGCTTTAACAGACCAATTGAAGAAGCCAGTAGCCACTAGAAATGACAAGGTGTTTTGAAAGCAGTCAGAGGACTGTTCTGTTAGGTTTGGTATAGCCTAGATCTGATCATTCCCTAAAGGAACATCAAATTCTAACAAGTAGAATTCCATGACGTGATTGTTGACTTGACAGAGAAAGGAAAAATAATCACTAAAACAATAAGGATGATACGCAAAGTTTCCCATATAGTGGTCATATGATTAAAAAATAAATACCAATCTAGCAAAAAAGGTTGTTTCCTCATTCTTCTTACAGAATATGGGACCTTTATGGATATTCTTGACAAAACATGAAGTGTTCCACACAACAGAGAACACCTGAGGTATGGACGTCAGATATGGTGGCTAAATTCCATAGTGAGTTAAGAGTTGTAACTCTCTGAAGTAAAAGAGACTGGGCTGCAAAGTCCAAACATTTGTATAGTAAGGTTTTAATCACACTTGGTGAAGTGTTCTTTGTAAATCAGGACACAGAAAGAGGTGGGTCGTTGGGGAAAGAATGAACTACAGCCCTTTGGCATGAGTTCTAAAGCTCACAGCTCAGAACCAACAGCTGCTCAAGTAAATCTCCCGCAAACAATGCTGGGCGGAATGAGCAATCACAACAGGAACAACCTGAAATGTTCAAGCGTGCTTCGTGTACACCGAGTCCTTTCCTACTGTGTGCTTCCCAAGCAAAAACAGAGCGCGGCTTTCCCATGTACAGCCTCCGGAACTTGTGCAGGAAGAAAATGCAAAATTCACAAAGTACCAGCTCGTTGCCACCACGGACTTGTCCATGTTGTTAATTAAACTAGCTAAGACCTTCCCTCATTGCGTGAATCCACTAAACAACTTAACACATTCCAAATCTTAAGGTTTTTATTCAGTCCAGAAATATAGATCTTACTTCATTTCAATGTCTGCCTTAACTTTTGACACTGTACATATTACATATCATTTATATAGTGTTTCATTTTTTTCCAGACACTGCAGACTACAAACTACATAATATTGACATGTAAAACTCTGCCACTTACTGAAGGCTCACACACATGAACGTTTCAGGCAGTCCAATGAAATTTCTAACAGAGTTGGGTAGTAAAAGATTACTAACCCTTTTCTGATTTTTAGAAAACAATTTAAAAGAATTAGTAGTTATGATGTCTTAGCCATTCCCAGTTCTATAACTCTGTCCCTTGAACCTGTTTAAAAAATGATGAAAACAATAGTAAATTTAAAATCATACAGAAAAGCATTTAGCAGCTCTTGATATTACATCTACATTTAGCAATAGAAATGAGGGCCTCCCTTCTTACACTGTTACAAAGTCAGCTGGATTTAAAAAACAACAAATCCTCCCCATTCTTCTACAGTATGCCAATAAAAAGTACTCTGTATACACTAGATTTAAATACTTCACTGCAATAAACTACATTAATTGTATATTGCGTTTCAGTCTTGGTAACAGATCTGTCAGGAGTAACTTCCATACCTAGTTTCCATTGAGCTGCTGCTGAGGAATGTCATTGTGGTCAGTGCCTGATTTGCCACGGCTTTTGCTTTCTCTTTCTTCATCCTCTTCATCTCTTTCATCATTTCCACTATGGTTTTTACAATAAAGTCTGGCACAATAAAAGAAACAGTGAGGATTTACACTGAAAATATCCATCAAAACCTGACTTTCCTCTTAATTAGTTTTGAGATGTGCTACAAGTCAGTTGCAAACCCTTAACTCATTCATGGTTTTCAGGCAAGCATCAGTTAAACTGAGGAGGAAAACAAGGTTCAAGAGAAGCCAACAAAGCTGTGCTCAATCCTGGTTTTCCAGAACTGCCACTGCACTGCTCGGCGAATGCCCTCTGGTGGGCACAGCGCGACAACTCAGCTGCAGCCAAGTCACAGCTGCTCAGAAAATGTGGAAAGTTACGGGCTCCAAAAAGCCCCCGGAAGAAAACTACAAACACATCAATATGGAGGAATCATAACATCAGTTTTCTTGATCTAAATTACAGATTACTGGAGAAGGAAAATATAATACAAGTCAAATAATTTTCCCATTTCTCATATTACAACACTGTACTACAGACATTTTAAATTAGCAGAGTAACTGAAATATTTTGTAAAGTCAACAATTACTTAAAAATACCATTTTAAATGAAATAATATCTTCTTTTTTAATAACATACTTGACTAGCCAAGTTAGGCGTAAAAACTACCATGCAATATCTTTACTTTCATAATAGATTCAAGAACTACATAGGTCCTTACTTATAAATTCCTCGTGACATATTCTCAATGTATTTAGCTTTGTCTTCTACTCCACAGTGGTAATGGTATGTTTTTATGCAGGCTTTGATTTCACACCCAATAGTAGCACCAGGCTGGCTGCAGAGTGTGCATTTCTGTGCAGGGGAAAGAAGAGAACAGCACTGTTCAGCCTCTAAGTGTTCAGTTTGGTGTTCCTCATATTTATGGCTACCATTTTGGAACAGAGTCATTCCTCTGTCAGATCATCCTTCAATGAAAAGTTAATCAAAGACATTGTAAACCAGAACCTATAAAATACCAACCATTAAAATATGAACACTAGGACATACCTGTTCATTGCACTGAAAATTGCTACGTGATTGCAATACATGTTATTGCACTGCCAAGCTCATTTTATTGCTGCTGAAGTTAGTATGCTAAAGATAAAGAGTATTAATTTTTTTAAAAAGGAACAAATATTGTTAGTTGTTTTCTCCCTCCATAATTTCTTAGCATTTTAAAAACATCCTGAAAATACAATGTAATGCTTTACCAACATCCCCATCTGTGAGACATTAATATGTTTTCCTACCAAAACACCAAAACAGTTGGAAACACTGTTTTGTTTCCAACATTAGACAGTATATTCACTGCAAGAACTGCATATTTTCTAATTTTATTTGCAGCTTCACACAGTGTATTTTTAGTAACACAAGTCCAAAGCTGTTACTCTCTTACAGTTGCAGCAAAGCTAATATGAACCATGATTCTATGATAGTAACTATGTACATTGTCATAAAGAACCCCAAATACCACATGCCCAAACACCACTAATTTTAAAGTGATTCCTATCTGACTGCCTATCCCACAAGCAACAATATATTTTCATTTTGTGTTTAGAAACAGATGGAGAAGATTGTTCCACAAAAGGAAGGAGGCAGAGCTATACACACCTTAGCAGAATCACTAACACATTCACCACGTTCTGCAGGTACGTACCATTCTTTTTCCTCTCTTGATTTCTTGAAGTACAGTTTTGATATCAAAATCACCAAACTCTGCCCTTGAAGTTGTTGTTAGCTGGACAGTGCCAGAAGAGAACAACTGTAAAACAAGCAAGTCAAAATAATGTCAGGTCACCAACATGATTGGAATTTTTTTCTGTGCAGGAATACCTGAGCATTGAACATCCTGTTCTGTGATCTCAGACAGCATGTGCTTACCAACGAACTAGGAAAAATCCCATGCAGAGTAATTAAGAGTATTCCTTCTGATCCCCACCTGACTGCTTTAATTACTGTTGTTGCCTTGGAGAAATATATTTTAAAAGACAGACGAGTAGACAAGAAATAATGACAGGATGAAAACACAAAGTAGCAACTGGGCAGTATTATCAATTACACTACTCAACTTCTTAGGAATATTCCATTTCCTTCCCTGTGACATACATGTAAATTCAGGTTCATGGCATGCTGATGTCAGTATAGCTGTAAAGTCCTGAGGGATGGCAATGGAGCACAGAAGTACCATCCCTTCCATCACCATCCTGGTATATTCAGCTTTAACTGTCTTAAAACTGAAGTTCAGGTACACGAAGTAGCAAAGAATCCTGTAAAACTCAAAGCTGCAGGCACACACCAGCTCTCTTTAGTGAGGCTGGGTACACAAATTCAATTAATACTCCACAGATTGCCTGGACTATTTATTTTGAGGTGCAACAGGAACCACCGAGGTTTGTTACCCAAAGCCCTACCTCATTCATAGAACAAGTGATATGAAAGACTGCACTGTCTGCTCATGTCCATTGAAATTAGATCCTGTTCAGGCTGACAGTTCTATAAATGTGATCATCTAAAGGCAAGAGTTTTCTAGAACTTCCATATCCCACACCCTACTTGAGTAATACAGCCTGAACCCACAGGTCAGAAAATTAATGAAGTTCATGGATTCTTCCCAGATCGTGTCTGAATGCCTGTGGAGTGACATTATTTTATTTTTGGAGTGGATTCTTTTCGTTAAAACTATTTTCTGTTTTCCTTTTTAAATACTTCATATGCATTTAGACGCTAAGGGAGCATTTTTAATAAGCTAAAGTGTCTCCCTGAGCTAATTCCATCTCCTAGCATGAAGCCAACTTTTATTCATATTGCCTGCAGTGAAAATAAATGAATTGCTCACTTTGCAACACTTCAGTGCTTAAGGAGATCATCAGCATACAGACAATACTCATGCATAATTACATGTGAGGGTACTGTATTGAAATCCAAAAAAGCAATTCAGACAAAATTCACAGAATAGACTGGTTAACAACAATACTGTTACTCACCATGCACTTATAGTGTGCTGCAGCCTTTTTGGCATTAAATATATGAAGCTTTCCTCTAGCTTCATTTTCTTCTTCACCTGCATGACAGAATCCACATTTAGGTTTTGTATCACTGGGGCTGCTTCTGTGGGGAGACCTGTCTCTCTGAAAGAAAAACATTTTACTAAAATATACTGCTGGGATACAAATAAGGTTGCAATTTTAAAAGCCTGTGGCCACCAGCTGGAGGCTCAGACAAATGCAAATTTTAATAAAACTTATATTGCAGAGAAGAAATATGCAATTCTGTCTTCTAAGAAGTTTAGCATATTTACTGCTTACATAGGAACTGCTCTCTATTTCATCTGTGCCATGTGAGGACGTAGATCTAGTGTCTTCTGATTGCCCTTTTAAATTTGTTTTTCTTGGCTTTCCCTTACGACCCCTCCTTTTTCCTTTGGGAGGTGAAGGCTCCAATTCGTGTTCATTGATACTTTCTTCTAAATCTGCTTTAGAAGTCAGAAAACATCATCAAATAAGATTCTCCAGAATTTTACACAAAACAAACCAAGAAAAAAACCCAAACCAAACAAAAAGTCTCCGCAACCCACCAAAACCAGACAAGAAAAAACACAACTTGTATTTACTGTATTTTGGTCAGAAATAAAAATAGCACCTTTTTCCCATTTATTACAAACATGCAACTGCACATCCTGAAAACATTATTTAATTCTTTACACATCACACAGCTTTTCATCTTTGTAACGTATGAAGATTTAGCGTTTCTTACAACTTCTACTTTCAGACCTAAAATGTGTTTCCAGATACATAACTTCACTGAAAATAAAATTCGTTTAAACTACACTGAAACTGGAAAGTGTTTTCACCCATGAAATAAGCTATTAATTTATTATTTTAAGATGCATAACTCCAATGTAAATGCCCCTTGATAGTATGCCAGTGTATCCAAGTAACAGCTCTCCTTGCTTTATTAAGTGATGCCTGTTGTCTTAAGAATAAAAATTCTCCCATTTGGTCGTAACACTAACATCAAGTTTAAAAACAGAAATGTGTTTTGCCTCTGTGAAACAAATCTACAATTTCACTTCATTACAGTATAATTTTACATTTGCAGCTAAAAGCAGCCACCAGTTTAGAGAAAATCATCTACACTCACAACATCCCATATCAAGTATTTACAGATAATTTAAGGATATAAGAATGTACATTAATACAGACATACCAAAGAGGTCTGACAAGTTCCTTTTCAAATGTCAGCTGAGCTGTGAATGCTACACAGAGCTGAGTCCAGCATTTGGGCAGCCTGTCCTTTGGAGAACTCAACTGCTCTACAGATGATACAGATCAATTCTGCAAGCTTAAGATTGCTTCCAGTATGATCCAGTTAAATTAAATCTGATAACTACATCTAACAACCAGCTGTATTCAGTCTCTAACAATCTTCCTACTCACAGAAGCATCCTTCTTTTTTCCTTTTAATATGTAGCAACTACCCCTGCTTGAACCACAAACATATTTCAGCAGACTTGTTTAAAGAAACAAGCACAGACTCCACGGAAGGACTTTTCTTCTCAAAATCCAAACCACAAATATCAGTATGAGCCCCCAAAGAGATGGAAATGGTTCTCAGAAGATTTGGAACATTCACTTGATGGATACTGCCATGTTTTTAGTACCCAGGCAGGACATCTTAGTTTGAGACTAAATGCTGCTTTACCAGAAATTGTCTTTCTTACCTATTATCACTTAAAAATCAGATTCTATCTCATGACAACAGTGACCCAACTGCACAAAAGCTTGAAGTCAAAGTGCTGAATATATTCTACAGCCACCAACTGGGAGCAGAAGACAACTGAACCCCTGCCCCCAGCCTGGCACACAAGTACATCCTATTCAGCTCCATCTCCTGTACCTGTCACTAATCCCTAAGAAAGCTACAGCTTCTGCTCAGTCAAAAAGGAAGGACAGAAAACTAATCCAAGTGCATCACAACAGGTTATACTGACATTTATACAGACCTGCAAATTATTTTATAAATAAACTGACAGATTATTCAGCTATATACAGGTAGGCCCAAGTTGTTACTAAAACACATCAGTCTGTCTACAACATCCCTACACTTTAATATATATATTGGTTTTTTCTAATTAAATGTCAAAAGGACCATTTATTTTACTCTGAAAAAATTAAATACATGATGACAGGGATTATCTAATGAAACAATAAATTTTACATTTTCTCAGAATTTCCTATCTAATATTATTTTCCATTTATCATCACTTGCTAAATTTCTGAAGCAAGATTATGCAATTTAGATATTGACCTCTCAGACTGTATGTAGCAAAAACCTCTTCCAAAAAGAAGAAATCTTTTATCTTGTTCATCATATGAACTCTCCACCAATTATTCAAAGAAATGTGTAAATATTTGCTTCTGTTTTTACATTTACAGAAATCATAGATGGTTATTCTAGAAAAATAGTCTTGCAAAAATGTGACTATTGAATTCATGACCCTTTAAATAACATCACTAAGAAGTTAAAGATATTCCTTTCAAAATAATTCCATGGATTTCTCTACTGTATTTGATGAAGCAAAATGCAGTCCATTCACCAACATTCCTTAATTCTTTCAAAAGTCCTTGTCAAGTCTGTCAGTCAAAATGCTTTCCACCTCTTAGTCCACCCTTATTTTCTACCATAACATTAAACCATGTCCTGAACTCTTTACAGTCCCACTTACAAAACTAGAAGTGAATCATAATTGCTGAAAACCAAGCACACCTTATGAAAACCAACTTTTTATAAGAAATGTCACAGTCTCCTAATAGAATAAGTGCTATTTTTTAGTCTATAATTATTACTGTATTTAAGATTTGAAAAGTGAAAATACTGTATTTTTAAAAGATGTTTTCAGTGTAAGATAAACACTGAGATTGCACAGCTTTCCTCAAAACAGAGCCCCTCTTCTGTGCTCAAAACTACAACTTCCAGGAAAGTTCAGACTTCATTGAAATCCAGATGCTACACGACCCCCTCACTAAAACACAATTCCTTGCAGATTTAGGTCTCCTTCTACAGGTGACATGGACCTATAGACTAACACCACCAAGATGGGAGGATCTGCTCTACCACATCTATCCTGCCAGTCTGATACCTCAAAACATTAAAGCTCCTCTTGTTTTCACAGCACTTTGAACTCACGGAGCAGAACAGGCAGAGACTGAACCCAGCTGTCAAACACACCTGCCCTGGATGGTCTTTATGTTTAAGATACAATTTGGTTGGTGCCCTATCCCTCCCCTCAAGCCCACTGCCAGCTTACCCTGTGTCCCTGGCATCTGATGGTTGGGTGTTTCCAACTTCTCATGTCAGCTTGAACTAAGGAAAACACAAAAAGTTGTTCAACTCCTCCCTGACCAGGTGATGTTTTACCATGGATATCACCCATCCTCTGAATCCCCTGACATTCCCTATATACTCACTCTTCAACTACCCCCCTTCCCATATCCCATTACTGCACTGATTTTTGAAATCATGGCAATATTCTCAATATAACTTTAGATGAAGTGTTCAAAGGAGGTTTCTATGAGCTTCCCTCAGAAGTCCCTAAATGCTAGACCTGAAAAAATGAGCTCAATACACAATATGGCCTGAGAAGAGAGGGTAAGGGCAGAAATCAAGAGGAAATAATTTACATTTTAAAAAGTGCCTAGGAATATGATATTGTAAATTCAGATGAGCAGCAACAAGCCCCTAATTTGCATTTTAGAAATCCATGAGCACTACAAAGTACCACAGAAGGAAGCCTGGCAAAATGCTGTTATTACATCAACTGCTAACGGGGAGATTCAGCTTCAGAGAGAAATCCAAAAGTTTGCCTTTGATTATGATTAGAAGGGAAAAGGATCAAGAAGTTTTGCTACGTAAAATAAGGCTTGCCAGAGAAGAGGTTGAGATATCACTGATCTATACTGCATCAGCTTGAAATACACATGGAATTACCCCTTTCCAAAAGCCAGGTTAAAGCAAAGTAATAAAGAATTAAGTGATTTAAAGGTTGTGAAGGAACAAATGAAAAGAGGATGTGTGCAATAAATACTGCTCTATCAACATCCTACATTACCTTAAACAACAGCCTAAGCGAGCCAGGAACAAAGGGGGCTGGGTTTGTATGAAGAAGATAAAAGCCAAACTGACTGGCAAAATATATTTGCAAGTAGACTGGACATAAAAAGAAGCCAAAGTATAGAATGTGGAAGTGACTTGGACATGCTGCTACATAAATCTGAAATCACACATATGGAGTTAAAGTTTTACAGTGCATTTGGGATAAAAGAGAAACTCTAAAAATTCAAGGAACAAATCAATCTTATTAGATTTTTAGAAGAGAAATGGAATATAACAGAGAAAGGAAAGAGTACTTCAGCATGCTAAAGTAAGATTTTCTTAAAGTACGGCTGAAACCCAATAAACCGTATGTGCCAACATCATTATTTTAAATTGGAAAGAAATGTGAAAAAACCCCAAAAAACCTTCATTGGCTCAGTGAGTCAATACTGAAAATGTGGATGCATCCATAAGCATTAATAAGAACCAGAGATTTGCTTAAGACCCCTTGCAAGCAAATAGAAAACCAGGTAAACTAATAACGAAATAATAGTAGTTTTTATCAGCAAATGATGTGAAATTAACAACCAAAATGGTGAATATAATTTTTGGATTATCTTTTCAAAGAAAAAAGAGTAGTTTACATGAAACATACCTAAGATAAAGAGAGGAAAGGGAAAAAATTAAATTACCCCTTAGGTCCTGCCACAACTATGTTTTCTAAAAGCACCAGATACTTCAAGGAGGACTCTTGTACAGAAGTTATTCTTGACTGAATAGTATCTATGTTATGAGGTACTTGAGATTATTTCTTTAATGAAGTATATTTAACATAGGAAATTATTAAAATAGTCCTTAATGACCACACAATCAAAGTGCATTTTCAAGCAAACAGACACTGGCAAAGACTGAAGACAGATGATACACACTTGGCTTATTTGCACAATCACAAAGCTTGTGACCAGTGGTATGAAGAACCTGGTGAGCAGCTGATCAAGCCTCTCTTTGTATAACACCTTGCCTAGATGGGAAGGAGAATCATAATCCCAAACAGTTCCTTGGACAAGAAAAACCATTCAGCACTTGACTTTTACATTTTTCCTCTTCCATTGGCTGTGTGGTTTTCCGTAAGAAAATCCTGGTGTGATGCTTCTGCACAAACCCTCATTAGTCTATGAAGGGACATTGCTAATTTACTGCCTGGAACAACTGTTTTTGTGGGAACACCACATATACATTCGCTGCCACATCCAGAGCATTCCCCAGGAGGCAGACAACAAGCAGGCTGAGTGAGCAGTGCCTGGGAAGAATTTGTCACCATCAGAACCAAAATGATCCCAAATTGCAACATTACAGAAAGGGTTACACCTGACTGCGTTACTGCAAACAACGTGAGGCAAACCTGTGCCAGGACCAGTGCTACAGAAAATGCAAAAAGGAACAGGCACGGCCTGAAGAATCCAAAGATGAATGAGAATGTTACCTAACTACAATGCCAAAACGTTGCAGATGTTTTTCCTGCCAGTCTCAGGTTTTGAGAGCACTTTGATAAAGTACTCGGCGCGCTATAGATTGCAGTGTCTCTAAATAGGTCTCACAGAGAAATAACCTGACTCAACTCAGCAGTATGAGAAGCACAGATTCCATGTTTGATCTTAGAATAACATGAAGAGGATTCTAAGGCAGGGAATGTCCTTATTTCCATTATGGAAATATAATTCTCTGAGGCTCTGAGCACAGTTACAACAGGAATTATAGATATTTTATTTTCTGACCCCACACTTCTCAAGTATCTGCTTTAAACAATAACAACAGCAGTCACATGGCTGTCTTTGTTGGTCTTTGTCTTACCACCATGTAACAGAAGAATGAAATTACATTATCTTAGTTTATACTAAACTATTCCTGATCAGCTGAATTTGTTTTAAATTCAACACATGAGCCAGGGCAGCCCCACCTGCAGGGAGCTGAGAGAGGCCAGTTTTTTCATTTTTCAACAATTATTTCCAGTACATTGGAATAAATTCCAACAAACAGTTCCAAAACCTTAGTTCAACAATACACCATTCTTCAAAAAGAATAAATGCAATTGTATCAAACTGAACAGTAATTCAACTAATAGTTAGCTGTGATCATTTGAAAGCACTGGCACAATTTCTGTAACCTATTAGTTACCGAAAACTTACGACAGCTTGTGTAAAATTATGATTTAAACTATTATCTGTAGTTCAGTTATTTTGTTAAATTTGTAACCAGCAAGGCAAAAATCTAGATGTCCTTTTTCCAGTTAATGGGAACACAGCACAGAAGAATCACTCTGAAACACACACAGGAAATATAGGAGAAATACTGTTTTCCTATTCTATGTCACCTGAAGGCCAAGCCATACAGATAAATTGGATAAAGCCAACAATCTGTTGAAACAGATAACAAATTTAAGAGCACAGTACTCTGCTGCCATGTTTCACATTTTTACATTCAAAGAAAGCAGAAGGTAGTTCAGCAACTCCTGTCAACTGAAGGGAAATTAACTCCCACCACTCACTAACTTTGTTTTGATGAGTAGATACCAAGTCTGATGAATACTCACATCACTTGAATTTCATGGCAGCGATAAATAACATCTACAAGGTCCTTTTTATTAAGTTTTAGCAGATAACTTAATTCCAACATAGGTCCTTCAACCACATCTCCATGCTGCCTCAAGAAATTTTCTGTAACTGCTATTAAATGGTTAACAGTCTTTCTAAACTAGAACAGTACATGAGCCAGATCTCTGACCTGAGCAAGTATGCCCCCAAATGCATCTATTTTCTATGGAAGGGAAGGAAAAATCCCACTGTTATGCAGCAGTGCTGCCTACAGAAAATAAACTGTTCTGAACTAACCAAACACTCCTAAAAATTCTTTGAACGTCCACTAATGTAAGCGACAGAATAAAAACACTTGGACTGGAGCAATTAAGTCTGGAAACAGAGAACCAAGGCTAAAAACCCACAGATGTTCTAAACTGACCAAGAAAAAAAAACCCCAGTAAAATAATAATAACAATAATAAAAAACCCCCAAGCAAACAGCAACGCAGAGCAGGAGCAGTTAAGTTTCCATTAAAAACAACTGATGGTTCCAGTGCCTTCGTGCACCAACACTGGGTGACAGAACTGCAGATAAGCTTTAACTGTTCTGTTAGAAAAACACTGCTAAGAGCAAAGATTAATGAAAATGAAACTAAAGCATGATTAAAAAAAAAAAGCCACTATGTTAACATCTAGTTTCCCTACGTAGTCTAGTCACTCTTGTCTGCCAAGTCCTTTATCTGGTTTCACACACCACCATTCTTTCACATTTAAATGCCTCCTTGACATTCACATTTTCATCAAGAAACAAACAAAATACATATATAAAGCTTAATCTCACCATCCAACACCTTCCAATTGTCACTTCACTAAGCAAACTTCAGCATTTAAGTATTAAGGAAAAAATTCCCTCCACAGTCCGTTCTGAAACTCTGAAAACCACCCTGTAATTTCTGTCTGCTAAAGGTAATTAGTTTTCAATGCAGCTAAATAACATTGCTATGGAATTACTTACAGCATTGTATCAGACATACAGTATGTATTTCTACTTTCTTTGATTTAAAGGAAGTCTATAATGAAATAGCCCTAGCTTCTGGCATTATCAAATCCACAACTGTAAATAATAATTCTTCTATGTGTACAGTTTCCTAAACTGTATGGACTGGAAAGAAAACAAATTCTTTTAAAAGAGCACTGGTTAGAATTTCAGTGACATATTAAATAAAAAACAGAAACCAGAAATGGGAAGTATAGCTACACATATTTCTAGAAGTGCATAGCTATTTCTAGAAGTGTAAAGCATGACAGAAGTAAACATTTTAAACAAAGAAATGTGTGCAAAGCTCAGTGTTAAATAATATACTGTCGGGTTTTTTGGCCTCAGTTTTTCTGAGTGACATTGCATATTCCTCCTCTCCTACCCTCAATCTAACAGTCTCTTTATATGAGTCTAGTTTAAATGTTTTAATAAACTACCATTATCAACATTCAAGAAAAAAACCACTACCTAATTTTCCCAATATATCCATATAAAATTTAAAAGCCTCTGCTGCTAGAAAATGACATTGTAAAATTCGGGATAACCGTTTCTGAAAACTCTTTAAGAAAAGCACAAGTTCAGATCCTGCAAGGAACCACAAGAAGAAAAAGCAATCCATTGGCTTTGAGCTCCATGCAGAATTGGAGGCATTTTTCAATACATGTCAAACACTGAGCCATTTGTGAGGAAGTATAAAAGATTATTTTTAAGTATCAGTTAAAGAGATTAATCTCTCTGGACTCAAAATGTCTTTCATATTCTGTCTCTGCTAACACACAAAACAACCCCCAAAACAAAGAAAGAAAGTGCCAAACCACAAGATAGCATGGCCCCGTCTCTTTCGAGAACCAATTATAACAAATATATTACTTTTCTTGTTTTAACCCAGTAAGAGCAAAATTAGTGAATTTTATATATCAGCACACAGCAATAATTATTTAAATAGACTTTTTAAAAAATCCATTTTCTTTGGTATTTTCTGCTGCCCTCAAAATGTTTCTGAACACTGAAGTAAAATCCAAACCCTACCATTAATAAATCTGCTACCTGTAGCATAAAAAGCAATATATTACCTTAAAAATACATTTGGCATAGAGACTGCAGTAATTTATGAAGTTTCATCTTCATTAAACAGCTACATACTCCTCATGAGTTAGATCTGATGATATTTCAGTTGAAAGCAATGTAAGAAGTAAACTACCAACTGTTTGCTTACCCAAATTCAGATATAGTAGAAAAAAAGAAAAAGACCTTAACAAATACACAGTAGCCCAACCAGTTCGGCATTTTAACAGACCACACGATTTATCTACATTTGTGGCATTTCACTATTCTTTTCCGCAAAAATACACAGTTTTTATGAATGGATTCATAAAACTTCTTGAAAATCAAAATTATTCTGAAATATATCTGTAAATTAACTCATCACAACCCTTTTCATTTACTATTGGGTGCTTCTTATGTCAAGAGTTAAACCCCATTTAATAGTAAAAAAAATAGAAAATATTTAGGAACATTAGCAGTAGCAAAATCAGATATTATCTGACAAAATATTTCAGATGTTAATATCGTGAGTATTTAGCTACAAATCTAAGCCAACTTCCTCCCTGAAGGGAATGAATAACTTCTACCCAAACTTTGTTTTTATGGAGCATCACATCTTTTGAACATCCTGAAATTTATGGTTTGGGTTTTTCTCCACCCCAACCAATAATTTTTAGAGAAAATACAGAAATCAGATGGGCTTCCAAACTCATTGTTTCTCAAAAAAATGTAGTTCTAATTTTTACTGAAAACATTTATATTCTCCAGAAAAATTAAATTTAACCAAGTATCTTTCTACAATGGGAAAAATTTATATTGAATAATTTTACCTTCAGAGTTATGCGTAGTTTTCTTGTGTTTTCGACATAAAATCCTATAAACAAAGTAGTTGAAAACTGTCAAGTCAGTCACGATTCACAGATTATTTACTCATCTTTTAAATTTAAATGCCAGTACATTTTTCTCCCACTTGTAAGACTCACTGATATACAAATCTTGCAGCAAAAATATGCTTTTCCAGCACATCACTATTTTGAATGCCACAATCATAATTAGAATTTTTTGCAACAGTTTCGTTTAGATGCCAAAGTGGGGTTTTGTTTTGCTTTGTTGTTTGTTTTTTAAACAAAGAATGTAAAATATAAATACAAAAATAAACATAGCAAATGAATAATAGTTACATGTAAATGCCTTGTGAAGGTTTCTCTCTTATCTGAGCTTTATCATGCAAAGCACAGTAGTAGTGATATGTCTTGTGACACGTTTTCACATCACAGCCAATGGTCGCTCCGGGACAGTGGCATAAAGAGCACATCTGCAAAGAAAAAGAAAGCACAATTCACGTTTACTTTTTGCTTAGTAGTTCTGAGCTAAACGGTAATATATTTAGCACTCCTGGTGACAAAACAAATGGGTTTATGCTCTTGGTACTACTCTTCCTGCTCTCAGGTGTTTTTCGCAATTTATTTTAAAACCAAGGAATTTGTTAAGAGTAGGTAACAGTGCAGTAACCATCAGACACTGATGAGCAACTCAATGAAGCAAATAATTAATTTATGTGAAACATATCTGATGAAGTTGACACAGCAATTCACCTAAATACCCCACTCCCGAGGATAGAATGTTTGTACCTACTATTTCAGAAAAGTTAAAATCATAAATTTTACCTGCTTAATTCTGAATTACCTTATTAAGACAGGAGGGAAAAAGAAAAAAGAAGACATCCATTTGGCAATGAATCCTGCAGTCAGGATGACTGGTGACCTGCAAATTTACCTCAACATCAGCAGTCAACTTTACCTTTTTTCCTAGAGTTATGTCCTTAAGTCCTTTCCAAAACACTGAATTTAGTGAAGGATTTGTTAAATACAATGATTTCATTTCAATTAAACTAGATTTTGCTCTTTATACTGCAGAAGAGATTAAAAGTGAGCCTGTTGCTTTACTCTTCTTTCCTATTAATCCATTCTTCTCATATTAGACACAAAGGAAATACCAGCTAACTTGCTTCTGTATTGCTCATGGTCATTCTTATACTGTGGTAGGAAAGGAAATAATTGACAGTATTACAATATTTTTCTCTGTATTGTTCTCTATGGCTTAATATTGCCCCAAAATCTCAGGATTTCTCATTAAACTCACCTCCCAAGACAACTGGAGCTTTTTCTTTCTATCCTGCATATTGCCCATGCCCCCAGTAGGTTACAATCAATTCCAAATCTAGGATACTCCCTACATACATCCTTGTGGATACATTTTCTGTCCACTCCACTCGCTCAGGCAAGTTCTTCTTGCTACTCTCCAATATGCCAAAAAAATATACCACCAAAGTTACCAAATATACCACCATCCTGTTTTTCAATTTTAACAAAGTCAACTGAACAGTAAAAATGTCAAAGCCTTGGATCATCTCCATTTACTCCTCTGCAAGCTCTGAAATGGTACAGTTATATACTGTTCCCTAGTTGTTACTTAATTTGTATGGGCATTTCATCTCGTAAATCTGTTATACATTATGGTTGAATATATAATAATTGCTGATCAAAGTCCTTTATAAAAGCCTAGGCTTATATACCCATCCAATCAATTTTAGTCAGAACCTCAGTGTTTCTGTAAGCCAGGAGAGACTAAAAGAAAACTTTCTTTTTATGAACACCATGATGTATCTGTAAAACAGAGTACACACATTTTTATATTAATTTATTGATCTATGTTTTCAATAAATGGTAAGGTATCTATTCCATTGGCACAAGTCCTGCTGTCCAAATGGTCACTAATTCCCAAGTTATGTCAGGTATATGTGAAGCTTGATAAGCTGCAAATTAGGTACATTCTTTAAAAAAACACCTTCTCATGCACAGATACTAGAAATAGTATGGATAAATTGAGCTATCAGTGCCTTGTACTCCCAAGTATTTAGACTTCATAAGATTTTGTGACCAGCCTACTAAGGTTTGAACTTACAACCTTTTCTCAGACAGATCTATTACCATCAGAAAGGCTCTACATGTCAGTCACTGCCACTTTGGAAATGAACAGGTTTCCACTCTCAGTGCACCCCTGGCCAGCAGCACCTCCTGAAGGACGGAGACCATGGATAAACTGAGTCCAAGCCATCAATATATTCACTTAACCCAGTGCACTGAGGTTTTCTGCTGAATGTGTTCCTCCATAAAATACCAGCAAGGAGACCTGAGAGAAGGGATTTGGGCTAATGACAAACTTTTTTTACTTCCTACACACCAATGGAGAAAGACAAGTTCCTCCAGAGAGTGATTCAGAGCTGCAGCTTTTTGACAGCTACAGACAGAGACAAGGAACCTAACTTAACATCTAAAATTATCTTGTACATTTTCTCCAAATAGGAAACAACTCAGGACTATGAATCTACTAGATTAACCAGATACAGGTTTTCTACAAAAACCTAAACAAAGCACCTGGTCACACACAGCTGGCAAGCTGCAAGAATCTATCAAGACATTTCATCAGAGAAGGAACATGAAGAGATTCAGAAGCAGAAAGAGAGAAACCATCAAAGCCATAAAAAGAAACAACCTTTAAGAGACACAGGAATCAAAAAGTTTCTTTATGATCTGTAGTTCCATTCCGTACCATGTTCTTTGGAAATTCCTAATCACAACATGAATGACTTGTGAACAGTTATTTCTTTAAACTTCAGCTAATTAGAGCAAATAAAATTCTCTGCACTGGAAAAGATTTAAATGGAACAGTGGATGGAATATTAGACTACTATTACATAGTTGTAGTTCTACAATAATACTTCGGAGTTCTCTTAGTAGACCAAGAACTGGCAAATACATAGAATGCTTTAAATAACTAAGCTGAAAGGTTTTAATGTGAGGAGTGATCTGATCATTTGCTAAAATTATTTTTAAAAGAGCCTCACTCATTTCCCCAAATGGAAAACAACTAGTTCTAAATAGATTAAAAAAACAAGCCACCTTCCCCACCGAAATCAAACCAAACAAAAAAACCACTCAGGAATTAGCTTCTCAGGAATTTTAAAAAGTCACTGCTGCTCAATCTCATTACTTTGGTAGAGCTCAATATAAAAGGAGCAAAAGGTGTATTTGGTAGTTTAAACCAGATTTTGGCAGCAAAACCAAATATTGGTAAAGGCACAAGAATTCCCTTCCCAGGACCCTGGAATGTGGGTTTCCTTCAGAAATCTAACATATTAAATATTAAATACACTTAATTGCAAACTTTATAGAAGGTACAAAAATACTGTCTTCCATTTTGAAGAGCCAAAACAGACTTACCAGTTTGGTGCCTCTCTTTATTTCTTTCTGAATATCTTCAATAGAGAATCCACCAAGACTCTCATTATCAGTGTGTGAAGAAACCAGTGCGGATGAGAACAGCTAAAATTGCAAAGACAAAACTTTTATTTTCATTTTTAAGGGTGTAAGTGATAGAGAAATTTATCGATATGAAACGCACCAAGTTGCAGTGGTTAATCAAGTGTGCCAGTTCCAACCTGGCTGGCTTTTCCAGGTGTTTGCAGCATTTTCCCGGCTCCATCCCACGCCCGGTCACTCACCATACACTTGTGATGTGCCGCCACCTTCTGGTTCTCCGACATCAGTAACTGCCCACATTCGTTATCTTTATTCGACCGACAGAACCCACACTTCCTTTGTCTGGAGGAGACTTTCTTCTGTCCGACTGAGCTTGTCATGATTTTAAATGACCTTAGAATGCCACTGCAATCCTCTCAATGCTACAGGAAAAAAAAGCGCCA
Organism: Atrichornis clamosus; assembly: GCA_013400975.1. Lineage (NCBI taxonomy): Eukaryota > Metazoa > Chordata > Aves > Passeriformes > Menuridae > Atrichornis > Atrichornis clamosus. The sequence continues at coordinate 32,856 of WBMZ01015672.1, forward strand.
TCAGCATGTTAACACCAACAAAAGGCAAATTAACTTAGTTTTATAAATATTGTATTGGATGCTTGGAAGTATTTGTTCCTTTTCTTTATGCTACTTCATTATATCCAAATAAACATGCAACAGGCAGAGGTAGCATTTTGCCAAATTTTTTATGAAATTTTATCAGCAAAAAACCCTAGTCCTTTAGGCAAAAAAGTTTGAGAATATAAAACCTTGGATGGTTATACAAAGCTTATAGGGAAAAGAAGAAATAAGCAGAAAATTCAACAAGGGAATCACTAGGGAAAAAAGTTACTGCAACTCCTTTTTATAGTTATTTATTACAGGAAAGGAATTTGTAGAAAATATATATATACCTGTACATGCAACAAAATTCATGCTACTGAACTCCTTCAAAAACAGAAGCAAAGCAAAACCCAGAGTCCAGCACAGCCTACAGAACAGGTTTTGGGTGTAAAGGCTCACAAAGTCGCAGGGCAGATGAGTAATGAGTACAGATGAGATTATAAAACGTTACCATTTTTGGTATCAGAAAGATCTTGTGGCTACTCAAACAGCATTAGGAACAAAATTTTAGACACCTCTCTGACTAAGGTGCTACAATGGAAACCTTTCTGTGACGCACAGTTAGGTTGGCAGTACCACACCAGGTTTCAGTAAGTGCACGAGAGCTGCTGTTCTCAGCTCTGAAAAGTAACTTAAAATTAAACTCAGTATGAATCACAACCTTTTCATATGCTACCAGAAACACATTTTAGAAGGTAACACTGAGGTCCCAATGCCCAAGTCAGGCAGACACCTCCCATTCAAAAGTGAAAATACCCAACGAGTACACGAGCTTCTTGGCCCAGGATTAAGAAGTTTGTGTTCATTTGCTCCTATATCTACCAAGAAATTAAAAAATCATCTTCTTCAAGCAGACCTTCTCAGAGCTTTCTACTTTGGAGATTTGAGCCTACACTGTCAGAACTGGTGACAAGTGCAATAAAATCCTCCTCAGCCTTTGTCTTCATTAGACTCATCTAAGTCAGAAAAGCCATAAAGTTTAATATTTGTGTTGGAAAAAAAATCCAGCCATAAGAAGAGCAGCGTCGCAAAACATCTGGACTGGGCTACAATGGCACAGATCTGCATGAAAATGCACGACTGGTCTCTGGAATTTGCATAGGCAGACCTGGTGCTCCCCAGTGCTGTCAGAAGCTCATAATGCTGGTATCACTCACTCCTCCTCTAACCGAAAGCAGAGGAACGTCCTTAAGTTTCCATTGGCGTGTCCTACTGCTGACAGACACTCCTGCTGTGTTCTTCTGCTTCAACAGATTTTCATAGACTGAGTTTTAAACTGTTGGCCTTGCAATGTTTACTGCAAAACTCCTGCATCAAAAGGTGCCTGTCCTGTCCCCCTTGCCTTTGCTCTCCCAACAGCTTCATTTGCTTTCTGTTCTAACTGGAGAGCAGTTTACGCCGCTGACGCACACTCAGAACAAGAATGCAAAAATTTCAGATCTTGCTGATTTGCACAAAAAATGTGCCAATCTGGATAAACTAGTCACACCCTTTTGCAGAGGCAACCGAGTCCTTAAGTGTTAAACACAAAAGAATTGCTACACTGTGTTCTTCTGAAAAAAAATAAAACAAGACTACTCTGTAATCCCTTCTGAGGAGAAAGAAGGAATGGTTCCTGAAGGAAAGATATATATATTTTTTAATTGTGTAATTTTTTAAACTTAATAGAATATTTGGGAGCAGAAAAAGACCTACAAAAGACAAGTAGGAAATAATACTACAAAGATTTCTTGTTTACAGCTCACATTCAATAGCTCAACATAAATCAAACAGTGATGCTTAGAAATATACTAACAAAATAATATAAAATGCAAGAAGTTCTGGTCTGGTATAAATAGTGTGGTATATACACACAATCATTTGGGTCTACCTGTTTCACTCTATATTTATATTATATTATCAAAATATTGACAGCAATGATACTAGTTCTTAAAAGGAAGATCAGGAATTTCCTTGAACACGTGCACAGGTTATACTGACTTCCAGGAATAAGAATTACTACTAAAAAATGCTACCCTTCAATTTAACAAGCAGGTTCATATTTTAGAAAATAAAAATAATTTATAGAACATATAAAAATTTATTAAGTGTCTCTCATCATATTTAATTTACAGGAATACCAACTTTCCAAGACACAAGATTATGAAGAACCTTCTCACAGCTCGCTGCTTTTTCCACCTCCCAGTGCACTACAGGCACGTCACTGCAGCAGTACTAGAACCTGACACAGCCTGACTTCCTCAAGTACTTCTGCATAATTAGATTTTTTAAGGCTCGCAGTGAAGTTAAAAATAACGCCAATCTTTACGTGATGCGTGGACGTCGATGATTTTAAAAAAGGAAATATATGTTTTGAAATACTTTACAATTACGAATAATTTAACACTTGAAAAATTATTCAAAACTCAAACAGGCCAAAAAGGAAATTCACATTCTTTTCACCATCAGATTAAATTACTCTGAAAGCATTTTACAAGGCTATCTAAGTTTTCTTTCCAATTGCACATTCTCTGCATTTGTTTTTTTCTGTATCACTGGGCATTTACACTATTTATACGCTTTTGAAGACTGCAGAAAAAAAACTCAGCATGAGAAACATCCATAGACCTCTCCATAAATTATATTTGCTTTCTCATAAATGTGAGAAAACACTACTCTCAGACCACTTTTCTTTGTGTCAAAGTGCACTCATCCTGTCCATTAAAAAAAAAAAAACAAACACATATTCTGAGAAACATGAACCAGGTTATGCAGCTACAGCCCCAGAATTCTGAATGCAAACACTCAAAATTCTGTTTTCATCTCTCAGGTTAAATCACCCAGAACAACTAATCTAGTTTGCCAAGTATCAAGCTACATTTCTTTGGAATGAGAAAAACTGCAACTTAAAAACAACTCAATATTTTAGTTTTCCAAGTTTAAAAGGCTAACAAATGAGTAAGAATTACAAAAAATAGTGATCAAATCTACTGTTGACAGAATCTTGCTTGTCAGCTTTGTGGGAGAAACTCTCACAGACTGGATCACAGGGAGTGACGTACTATGGAATCACTGGCTGAGAAATTTTGCACTATCTCCACCAAAATGGAACACACGTACTACAGGCACAAAGACTACTCCATACAGATCAGTTTTCCACAGGCTTGATCTAAAAAATGAGAAGTTACATGTACCCTAGAATCACAAAAGGAGAAATTCATTCAACCACTCTTCGTTGAAAAATTTGGGTTCATTTGCATTCGTGTTTCTTATGCCAACTAAAGTATTCAACGTGGTGCCTCCCCTCACAGCACCTTTCTTTAATCTTTAAAGCAGCAAGTTTTACACCCTCCTGTGGCTTCTGTGCGGTTTTACTGAGCTCTAGACAATAGACTTCCCAATAGAAAAGTGCAAGTTCAATGACTCTCAGGCACAGGATGCCCTCAGTCCATGAGACACTGTTCAGCACCAAAGAACAGAAAGTAACCTGGACGCTAATTTCTATTTACTGCACAAATATGTTTCAGGAACTTGTTTATAGGAGTTAAGATCCCCCTTGCATTTCCTACAAAGGACAGTGAGCTACACGCTGCACTTGTAAAGTTTGTTTTCCTGTGTGACCTGTACAATTCCCAAATTATATTTCTAAAAATTATAATTTGCATTTGTGAAGAGAATTTTGGACACTTAAGGAAAACCTGCACAAAGAAAACAAGCTTCAGAAAATGCCACTGAACATGCTGAAGTGGTTTGGACTCTTGGGAAAATATTTGTGCTGATTTTTCCAAGATGCTCACTGGAGATACCAGAGTCACTGTCCAACAAACTTCCAAATGCTTCACAGTTTCCAGGGTTGATCACCCATTGTTGGGGGGCTTATTTTGGAGAAAGCAGGGGTGAAGCAGGGGAGAGAGACGGTAACCTGTAGGGTTCTGTGGCTGAGAACCCAAATCACCGGTCCCATAGAAATTTCTATCCAAGAATTACATTCACAGAGCATCCTACAGCCACTACAAAAAGCACGATGGGAATTTATCCATGTAACTTCCTTGAAAAAAAAAAAAGGACACCAAGAAGGGGGCAGAGGCGGGGGAAGAAGAGCAAACCCTCGAAAGTCTAAACAATAAGAGTAGAGCAGGTGACTAAAAATGACACAGACAGAGCCCGCGGTCAGGGAGATCTGGCAGACAGCGCTGAGGGATCTCCAGAAAAGTTTACATCCTCCCACGGGGAGAGGGAGATGGGCCGATAGCGGCACCTCTGCCGTCGCCTCCCCGGGGGATCGACGGGGCAGGATGGCATCTCTCGGCGAGGAACCGCCCGACCTTCCCGCGGGGCCCGGCCGGCACCGCCGGGGCCCGACCCCTCCCCGGCCAAGGGGCTACCGGGGGGAGCGCGGGGGGACGCGGGAAGGGCGACCCCCCCTCCCGATTCCACGAAATTTTGGGAGAAACGGGACCGGGAGACAAGGGGGGGCGGATCCTCCCGGCAAGGAGGGCGCGGGCCGGGGCGGGCGGAGCGAGCGGCACCGCCGGCCCGGGGAGGGGACAGGGGGGCGGTACCGGCACCGGGGGCACCCCGGAGGGATACTGCGGGGTGCCGCGAACCTCCCGGGGGTGCAGGGGCCGGCTGAGGCCCCG
>WBMZ01015673.1:0-50933 GCA_013400975.1 Atrichornis clamosus
CCCCGCCCCGGCCCCTCGCCGCCCCTCCGGCCGGGGGGAGAAACCACCCCCCCGACCACGCAGCGCCCCAATCGAGCTGGCTCGGGGGCGTCTCGGACACCCTCCCCACGCCAGCAGAGGCGCTCCGGGACTGTGGGGGCCCGGAGTGGGGCTGTGCGTGTCCCAGGCCCCCTCTCCCCCACTCACACACATTTGGGATCCATTTCCTCCGCTGACCGGGGGACACCCGCCACCCACGTCACCCTCATCCCTCCTTGGGCCTCCAGCGGGTCCTGCGGGGGGATGCACCCCTCCCATCCCCAGCCGAATCCCCTGGGTGGTCCGGGGATGGGAGATGGGGAGGGATCGGCGGACATCCGTGCGCGGAGCTGGGGGGCCTAGAGAGGGGGGACAACCTCCAGGCGGGACGGAGAGCGGGAGAGCGGCTTGGCAGCCCGAGGCCCTGACGAGGATGGATTTGGCAGGGGGGTGCTCTAGCCCCTCCTGGGGGTCTTAGCCGAGCGGCACACGGTTCCCCCTCTCTTCGCCAGTGCTGACTCCGGCTCCAGCCTGGAAACTTGTGCTCAGCTGGCCGTGACCATGAGGGTGTGAGTCAGGGTGCAGGACGTGCCAGGGGGAAGGACACACCGACAGGACGAGCCACGGCTGGCACGGGAACCTGGGCATGGAGAGGACGTGGGCACTGTAATGCCCCCCTCCTCACACCTCAGTTTCCCATCTGTACTCTGCATACAGCTGCCAGCCCAGAGAGGAAGGGCAGGCTGGGAGGGGGGCTACCCTTCCTAGAGACTGGGGTTGCACTTGACTCCCCACAAAGTGCAGCATCCTCTCCCCAAAATATCCCTGTCCCATTGCCCTACACCCCACCACTATGCTGTGCCTGCCCAGCCCTGCTGGGGATGTGCCCGCTGGGATGGGACAGGTAGGGGACAGCACTTCCCACCCCTCCATGCCAACCAGGTCCAGGGGCAGAGGGAGGCTGGGGGCATTGATCCTGCTCACAGCACCAAACAAGCAAAGAGAGCCCTCCCTGCACACCCCACCTCATTATTACAGCTCTCATTAATCAGCCTCGTTACTGCCCACAAATGAAAACCCCAGTGGAGAGAAATGTCCACACCCCCCCATAAATCACCTCCTTCCATTCACTGCCGTGACAATCCCAGGCTCCACAGAAGGGCAGGGACAAGGGTCATGCGACAGGGACAGGATGGCTGCAGGGACACAGCCTGTCAGCATCATTTAGGTGTTCTCAGCAGGGTGACACATGCAGGGGCACTTAGCACAGGGACCCCCACGGGTACTACTGGTGGGGGCATGTACTCCCAGTGCAGGGCCAGGCTTGGCAGGACTCCTCTGTATCCTGGAGTCACCATGTCCCCAAGGCCCCCACACCCACTTCCAGCAGAGCTGTCCCCACACTGCTCTTTGGTGCACAGGGCACACGCACACATCACACACATCCCGCTGTGTACAGTGCCAGGACACACTCATGTACGACACACACATAGGTCCATGTCACGCGTGGTGGGTGGGTCTCCGGTGTGTGTGGGTGCCTGTCAGCAAGAGAAGGACTGGGGGACACCCCTCTAATAGCTCACACCAATGTAAAGCCCCGCTGCTACTGCCCCCAGCACACATGCATGTGTTAGGCAACACACATCCCATGGCAGCTCCACAGAAACCCGCTGTGCACCCACACCCGTGTGAGCTGCAGTTCACTCTCACCTTAGCCCCATCTGCATGCCCGTGAACACACATGCACAAGTACATGTGTGTTATAGCCCCCCACGAGTCCCTGCTCTCATGCCCACATCAGAGATACACAGACACAGCGAGGACATGGGACTGCACAACCACCACCCCACACCTCACCAGTGCCACCCACTCACCCACAGCCCTGATCACCCCCCAGTACTCCCGTCAGCTGGTGATCCTTTGTTCCCGGCACACACTGGGGTCCCCAAGCAGTCAGAGGCCTCTCTCTCCTCCAGGCTGTGTCCCTGTCCTGGCATATACTGGACTGTCACCAGTCTGCAGTGACTCCCCCTGCACTGCCTGGCAGAAGCTTTGGCACCTGCTTTTCTGGCATGGTGCAGCTGAGTGTCCCATGCCATCCCGCCAGGCACGGGGCAACTTCCCAAAGGCTGAGGAACCAAGTGAGAATGGCGCAGTGGAAGTCCCGCACCCTCCAACAGCTTCTTCCCTTCTTGCCTCAGTTTCTGCAGCATGGATGGCAGAGCAGAATGAGTCCCCCGACACCAGGTGGTGCATGGGCAAGGGCATCCTCTGTGGGGCAATCCTTTGGCATATGGATCCCACACACACCAGGTGTTGACGGGCACAGAGGTGCTCTACACAGGGTGACCCCACAGGGGTCCCTCATGTTGGGCAGTCTCCTCGGTACAGGGAGCCCACACCGACTGACTACTTTATGGGCATGGCGCTCCCCAGTGCCAGGTGCTTACAGGTACAGGGATTCCCCACACTGACCACTTTATGGGCACAGGGATCTCTCATTCTGGGTGTTTTATGGGCACTGGGGTCCCCTCATGCAGGGCACAGTGCCCCCATTGTGGGTTCTGTAAGGGCACAGGGACACCCCTACCTCCATAGTCTCTCTGTAAGGACACAGGGATCCCAGCAGATCCCTTTGCATGAAAGGCTGTACAGTAGATCTCCTCCAGTCAGGCACTGCAGGGGTCCTCGGGTGTGGGTAAAAGGATCATAGTGAGACGCTGTGGGGGAGCAAAAGGAGGGACAAAGGACGTGCCCTGCACCCTGGCGTGCATATGCAGGGTTTAACCCCCAGCTGCCCGCAGCAGGCAGGGCCAGCGGCAGCCCATACACCCACTCCCCGCACCCCCGGAGCCCCCCCCCAGCTCCGTGTCCCCCGCAGCCCCTAACCCTAACGCCGTGCCCGGCGGTGCCCGCTTACCTCCCGGCGGCGGCGGGCGCGGAGGGGCAGGAGGCAGGACACCAAGGACTTCCCCCAGCCAACCAAGGTGGCAAAGCACCAGCTCAGCCGGGTCATGGTGCCCCTGCCCGGGGCTCACCTGGCGGGAGGAGGGTGCAGGGGCCGACCCTCGCCCGGACACGCTCGGGGGTGCGGCCGAACCCGGCTGTGTCCCCCCCCTCCCCCCGGCGCCGGCCGCAACAAGCTCCGATGCCCAGGCAGTGCCCCCGAGGTGCCCGGCCGTGGGCACGGGGCCGTGCGACAATATGCTGGGGGGCTGCGGTCCCACTGGGCCCTGTCCCCCCCGCCGGTCCCCCAGCGTCGCCTGCGCGCTGGCAGCCAGGCAGGGAGCACCGTGCCCGCCCCTGTCCTGCAGTGCTTGGGTGGGAGCCAGCTCCGACACGCTCCCCCTCCTCCCCCTCCTCCTTCTCCTCCTCCTTCTCCTCCTCCTGCACACGGGGCTCGGGGCTTGGCACCCCCGGGGCTCACCTGCCTGCCCTTCGGGCACGGCACCCCCTGGGGTGGATACCAGACCCTAACAGGGTCCCCCGCTCCAGCGCTGTCAGGTCTGGGGGTGCAGGAGGACACCTTGGGTTCGATCGCAGCTCAGTCCTCGACCCCCGCCCCGACCCTGCCTCAGTTTCCTTACAGCATCCCCTGCCTACCCCTAGTCCTAAATGGCAGTGGGTACACACGTGCAGGGAGGGCTTCCCTGCCCCTCTGCCAGCCCTCCTGGCACTCCACCAAGCCTCTCCTCTTCCCAGGAGCCTGAGGACACATCCAGGGACTCCCCACTCAGCCCCCTTCCAGTGGGGTCCCCTCCCCAAAGCCTGCCTGACTGATGTACCACGCTGTGGGCACAGGGTTACCCAGGGGAACCTCTCACTGCAGAACAGCTCAGAACGGCCCTGGGCACTTCCACCTCGCCATGGAGCTTGCACAGGGCAGGGGGACAGGGTGCACCCCACTGGGGACCACACATCCCCCATGCACCCATCGTGGTGGTGCCAAGAGGAGCAGGCAGCAGCACTCCCGGATGCCGCCATGATGCCATGCTCATGCTGGGCAGAGACCCATCCCCACGGGGCAGCTGCTGATGCCAAGCGTGGGCAGCAGCCATGCCAGGCCCGGGCACTAATTGCATTTGCCTTGGGAAGGCTCCTAACAAGCAGCAGCATCAGGGAGGTGTGCAGGGAGTTCCAGTGGTCCCCCACACTTCACAACTGTCCCCCACAGCCCTATCTGGCACCCTGGGGGTAGCAGAGGGCTGGTGGGTGGAGGGGGCCAGGGTATGGCCCCCCTACATTGAGCCTTAGGGAGGTGACATCACTGCTGGCTCCATGGTCCCCCACCCCCATTTAATTAGCAGATGGCCCCCAGCCTCCCCAGCAGACAGCGCCAGGCCTGTGTGGGGCCATTAGCTTTATTGGCTGCGCTGAACCAGGGCCAGGCCTCGTTAATTGAATTGCACCCACGCCAAGGATGGGTGAGTGTCTTCTGTGCCCCCACCAGCCCCAGCACCCTCGCCCTGGCCCTTGGCTGGGGCAGGGACCGGGGACCCAGCTGCCAGGGTGGTGCAGTGGCACGGCGGGCAGGGGCACATCCCCCCTGCAGGTGTTGGGGTCCTGCCCGGGCAGTGCCTGGCACGGGGCACGTGGGTGGGTGCAATGATGGGCACACGCAGTGCCCTCTCAGCCTTGCACCCACGCCAGCCACACGTGTACAGCTTGCACCCACACACGCCTCACACAGCCATGCTCCACAGCCTGCACACGCATGCGGTCACACACGTGCCTGCACATGCAGGCACACGCATGCACACGCACATGCACAACCCCAGCACAGTGGGCTGATGTTCCACCACCACCCAACACCCTGCCCACACCCCCATCCGACATGGGGTGCCGGGCCCCATGCCCACAGTGCCCCACACTGCAGGGTGGTACAGGGCAATGGGGTGCTGAGGAGGCTGGGGTCATCCTGAGCACTGCCACTGGCTCCCCTATGCTCCCCAGCTGCTTGGGGGCACCCCAAAGGCCAACACCCACCCCGGAGCCAGGAGGGTGCTGGGAGTCCCAGGCTCCCACTCAGCATCACTTCCTACTTTCACTTTGGTACCGAGCAAGGCCTGGCCGGGGGGATGTGCGTGCCCCTCAAGACACCCAGGTGGCACAGGTAGGAGCAGCCTGTGCTAAAAGGAGGGGTGCAGCGGAGGGCAGGATGTGGGCATCACTGTGGCCACCCACCAAGATGGTGGTGGAGAGCAGGATGGCAGTGGGTCCCCATGCCTGGACTGGTGGGATGGGCTGGCATCACCTCTGGCATCCCCCCCACAGGGGTTTTAGTCCCCCATCTTAAAGGAACCTGGAGGACAGGGCTGACACAGTACAGGGTCAGGCACGGTGGCTGAGGGGTACTGTTGGGCTGGGGGCTCCCTAACAAGGGGGAGCCTTGCCCAGAATGCCCTGGGAAGAGTTTACACCCTGGTTCTGGGTATAGCCCCCATGTGGAGGGCAGATGCCTGGGCAGGGTTGTGGTCCTTGCTGGGGGGGCTGCAGCTCCTGAGGGGGTCTCTGTGCCCAGGGGCTGTTGTGCACAGGGCTGGGCTCTGTGCCAGGGGCCGCTGCTGTCTGCTTCTAGCTGGTTATGTGTCCTGGACCCCCTCCACAAAAACTGCAGGGTGGTTTCTCAAAGCATTCGCAATTCCCATTCCCATGAGAGGGCATCAGGGTTCCCCCATGCCTGACACTGTCCTTCCTCTGTCCCCCACAGAGGCTGCCTAGAGGCACCAGCCTTGCTGTCCCTTTCCCCAGAACTGGCACCCCCCAAAACAGGGAGCTGGGTGCTGGGGGCTAAGCGGCAGTGCCTGAGGTGATGTGGGCTGGGCGGGTGGTGGCTTCTGCAGCCCCATCGACCTCCCATACTTCCTCCTGCCCAAGGTACAAAAGCAGAAGCAGGCAGGCACAGCGTGGGCACAGGGACATGCCAGCACGCCCCCAGCACTCAGCAACCACCGCAGGGCACTCCACAGCTCCTGGCCACAGGTAAGGGGCTTCTCTTCCCGGGGGAAACTGGGGCACAGGTAGGGTGGGTAGATGCGAAGATAGCTCATCCAAGGTCTCTCAAGGGCACTGGAATGGGAACCCAGATGTCCCGAGACCTGCGTCCTGCTCTGCCACTCTGCCGTGGTAGAGGGCCCAGGGCACTCACGCGCTCGGGCATGTTTGGGCACACTTGTGCACCCGCTCCTGTGAGTGCACACGCACCCTGCCGTGCACACCCCCACGCACACACACGTGTGCTCCCCACACCACCCAGACACCACCCGCAGTGACAAGTCACAGACCTGCCATCTCCACGGGCTCTTTCTCTCACCCTGTCCCCAGGTTGCCACCCACCCCAAAATCACTCCGCTGCACTGTGCCCCACGGTCCCCCACGGCATGCCCACCCCCTGCCCAAACTCCCGTGCCAGCCCCCTGGTATGCTGTGCCAGAGGGTTCTGCCTAGGGAGCTCATTTTAGGGGGGCTGCATGTCAGGGGCTGTGTGCCCCCCTTGCTCGACCACCCAGGAGCCCCCACATTGTTCGTGAGTGAGTGAGGGAAGCGAGAGCAGAAGCAAAAGCAGCACTTCCCCTGCGCCAAACCCACATCCTGAATCCTGAGGAACAGAGACAGGGATAAGGAAAGGGACACACTAGGGATGGGGTGGGCTCAGCCCCAGGAACTCCCCAAGGAATGGGAGCAGGGGCTGAAGACATTTTGAGGCAGGACACATGAACAACTAAGGGGGCACAGGATGGGGCACGTTTGTCCACCCCATCCCCTCTACTGCATGTAGTGGGGGCATATGGCCAGGGTAAGGGGGTGCCTAAACCTCCCCCCTCTCACCTTAACAGCAGGCAGCTCTGGGGTAGAGCTGGGGGAGCAGACCCTCTCCCTGGGACAGAGAGTTTGGGGGTGCCAGGGGAGTGCCAGCCTGGCACCTCTCATCACTGCCCCTGCCTCTGCAGATCCCTGTGAACAGCCATGGCAGGGGACGGGGAGCTCAACCGTGTCATCAAGGACCTGCAGAGTAAGTGTACCAACCAGTCTCCTGCCAGCGTGTTCCCTGCATGGTACCTCTCACCCTGGCCGTGCCTTGCACCCAGCCCATGGACAGTGGGAGGTGTCACTGCCAGAGGTGCTCCAGAGAATCCCAGTGCCAACCCTGCCACTGCTGCCTGCTCCCATCCTCCCTGCCAGCCCCTGGGAACAGACGGTGCCCAGGGTGTAACTGTGCTCCTTGCTCCCCCTGCTCCCCTCCTTCATCCCAGGGCAGGTTCCTTTCTCTTTGAAGCAAAGGAGGCTCGGGGGGACATTATAGCTCTCTACAACTACCTGAAATTAGGTTGTAGCCGAGGTGGGGGGAGAGTCAGTCTCTTCTCTCCAGTTTCAAGGGTTAGGGCAAGAGGAAACAGCCTCAAGTCGTGCCAGGAGAGGTTTAGATTGGATATTAGGAAAAATTTCTTCATGGAAATATTTATCAGGCAGTGGAACAAGCTACCCAGGGAAGTAGTGGAGTTATCACCCATGGAGATATTTAAAAGACATGTAGATGTGGCATTTGGCATGATTTAATGGTGAATTTGGAAGTGCTGAGTTAATGACTGGACTCAATCTTCGTGTTTTCCAATTTATGATTGGAAATCTATGATTCTGTGATTTTACCCGCCATCAGAAATCCCCAAGGCCAGGAGTTGGGAGGCAGTGGGGAGAGGGGTAGGATGGGAGAGAGTGCCATGCCAGCTCAGCTCTGCCGTCCCACAGAGACCGTGGCCGAGCTGAACCGCAGCTACCAGGAGCAGAACCTGCCGGTGACAGACGGGAGCCGGGAGCTGCACAGCCTCTGTGCCCAGCTAGAGTTCCTCCTTCAGGTACTGCTGCTCCTCGGTTCCTGCTGCTCCCTGCCTCAGTTTCCCCTTAGGCACAGCTGAGAGCAGAGGGGACCCTGTGTTAACTGTTTTGGGGGTGGGATGACCCCAGCTTGCATTGTCTGGCCCTGGGTATCCCCAGCCATGTGAGCACCTGGGCCAGACTCTCCCTTATCCACGTGTGTATTTGCATGAGCTGCCAAAGGGAAATTGAGGCATGGAGCCAGTGAAGAAAGGACAGCCAGGGGACACCTGGACCAACCCTGCTGGGGGAGTTGGCTGGATCCCAGCCCTACAGGGGGCAGGCTGGGGGGACAGGGAACATCCCCAAACAAGAAAGTCCAAGCTTGTACCTCTGCCAGTTTGACCTCAAGGAGAAGAGGAGCTTCTTCGGGCAGCGCAAGGACTATTGGGACTTCTTGTGCCAGGGCCTAGCACGGTGCCGGCAGGAGCATGAAGGCATTCACTTTGTCACCTCCCTGGACAAGGTGGGCATGAGCTGGCTGGATATCTGGGGACTTGTGCACACACACGTGCTTTTACTTGCTTGTGGGTCCACATGCACTTGTGCATGGGCACATACTCTCTTGGGCACCCAGGATTCGCCCACTGGTGCTATAAAGGGTTTTCTCCCCTGTGGGATCCCCACTGCCCCCAGCCCTGGTCCTGGGGACCCTCCTTCCCCCTGCACAGGCTGGGGAAGAGGTGTGTGGGGGGCAGACTGGAGTGACAGGACTTGATAACCCCTTCTCCCCACAGCTGAAGACCCCTGTGGGCAGGGGCCGAGCCTTCCTGCGGTACTGCCTGGTGCACCGGCAGCTGGCAGAGTCCCTGCAGCTCTGCCTCCTCGACCCTGAGAGCCTCTGGTGAGAGCAGGGCACAGCGAGGGGATGTTCACGGTGTTGGGGGACATGGCCAGGGTGGGCAGTGCCTTGCAGCACCTGGTTAGCAGGGGTGCTGCAGGCATATGTGCCTGTCCAGGGCATAGAGGGGTGCATGAGCTTGTTTTGTGGTTGCAGTGAGTGGTACTACGCCCGCAGCCCCTTCCTGAGCCCCCAACGGCGGGCAGAGATCCTGGGCAGCCTCTATGAGCTGGACTGTGTCACCTTCCATCTGGCCCTGCACAGGGATGACCTGGACACTGCCTGGCCCATGTTCTCAGAGTGAGCTTGGGAACACTGTGGGCACTGGGGGCATTGGTGGCACTGGGGGTGTCAGGGGCATCAGAGGCACCTGGGGCTCAGCATGGCAGAGAAGCATGTGGGCATCGCCCCACTGCCCTGGACCCCATGTGGCACCCCAGATGTGCCAGCCCCAGGAGGGCACAGTCACTGTCCCCAGCAGGCACACTGTGCCTGGGCCTGCAAACATGCCACGCAGGTGTGCATACACACACAGAGCACCCTCTGCCAAGTATCTCCCCAGGCACAGGTCTGCTGCAACACCGTGACACTTTGACATCTGACACACGGGAACACACGTGTGTGTTTGCACACCCTTGCCCCCAGGCACACTTGCAGGGAGGCAGTCATGGATGCAGCCATTCCAGCACACACACGTGTTCTGCTGCTCACACACTTGTGTGCACGCAATGCCACAAGCACACATGCGGCCCCCAATGCCCCCCTGCAACCACCATAGGGGTTGCTGGGTGCCACCAGTTCTGTGGGTCCTCAGGCTGGTGGCACCAACATCCCTGGTCCTCTGTCACCAGGTGCCACCTAGTGTCACCAGCCTTGTTGCCCCCTCCATCCCTCAAGGCTGGCTGAGCCCAGGGAGCCCAGATGGAGGGTGGTGATGCCCTGCTTACCTTGGGGGTGACCTCGTGGCTCTGACCCCTGTGTCCCCTCTAGGACACTGGTACGGTCCAGCCCAGTGACCAAGAGCAGCCCAGCAAAGACAGCCCTGCAGAGAGACAATACCAGCACTGGGGTGCATGGATGGTCCGATGGCAGCACCCATCCCACTGTGGCACCCCATGGGGCATCAGCCCACCCATGCCCACCTGCTTCAGCTACCCTGCAGGTGGGGAGTGTAGAGGTGGAGGATATGGAGGGGGATGTGGAGGATGTGGAGGTGAAGAAGGACATGGAAGAGGAGGATGAAGAGGAGGTGGAGAAGGATGAAGATGAGGATACAGAGGAGGTGGAGGATGTGAAAGTGGATGTGGAGAAGGATGTGGAGGAGGATTTGGAAGAGAAGGATGAAGAGTTGGAGGAGGATGAAAAGAAAAAGGAGGATTTGTATGTAGAGGAATTGGAAGACACACATGGCGCTGGGAAAGCACCCCAGCCTGATGGTGCTGGGGAGCCTGACATGTCCCCACTGCCCGGCACAAGGTGCATGCTGGGCTCCCCATCACTGGTGCCCAGGCAGCTGGGTGGGACAGAGGCATCCCTGCAGGCACTGGTGTCCCAGCTGAGGGCCGAGCTGCGTCAGCGTGAGGCAGCAGCACAGGCCCTGGCAGCGCAGCTGGCACAGGCAGAACTGTGGCACCAGCGGCGGGAGAAGGACAGTGCCCAGCAGGCCTGGCTGTGGGCACATGAGGCTGAGGCACTGCGGGAAACCAACACCTTCCTGGAGCGGGCACTGGAGGTGGCGGTGGCAGCAGGGGACCCAGGGGCGCTGGTGCAGGCACAGGAGGAGGCGCGGGGCTGGCAAGAGCTGGCAGAGGAGCGGGACACCCAGCTGGCTGGGGTGCTGGCAGAGACAGCAGAGCTGGCCTCGCGCCTGCAGGAATGCCAGGCAGCACTGGCGGCAGCAGGACGGACAGACATGCTGGAGGATGCTGGTGCCTCAAATGAGGTGGCTGTCGTGGAGGAGGTGCTTCGGCGGGCACTGGAGCTCGCCTGTGGTCCCCAGGAGCCCCCCCTGGACCCCCAGGCAGAGGGGGAGCCCAGCACTGTCACCAGCATGGCCATGGTATGGGCAAGTCCAAGGGGATCTCATGGTGGGGCAGGAGGTTGGGTCCAGGATTGAGCCCCCCCTCTCCCACAGCGCTTGGCCAGCCTGGCTGCCACAGCACGGGAGGAGACCTGGCAGAGCCGGCAGCAGCTCCAGGCCCAGCGACAGGAGGTAGCACGACTGCAGGAGGAGCTCAGCAGGTTGGGCAGGGACCCCTACTTCCACCACCCACCACTCCATAGCAGGACCTCCTATCTCCACCTGCCACATGGTTTCCCCTGGGACCCCCAATGATATCCCACTTGGGCACAGCTGGGCAGCAGCTGGGGATGGGGATGGGGAGAGAGGGAAGGATTTAAGGAGGGATGACTGGAGGGAGGGGTCAATTTGGGACTGAGAGGTAGGTGGAGGGGTAGGTGGGCAGAGAGATGGAGTGATTTGGCATGAGTAGATGGAGGAAGGAGGGATGAATTTTGGATGGATGAATGGATGGAGATGGGAAGGTGGATAGAGAGACAGATGAATTTGGGGTGAGTAGATGGATGGGTGGGTGGGCAGAAGGCCAGGAGGACGGGTGTGGAGAAGGATGGATGAATAGCAAGCAAGCGGATAGGTGGCAGATGGCAAGGTGGCTGTGGAGATGGGGAGACATCTTGGAGATGGATGGGCAACAGCAGAGAAAAGAAGGGAGGGAAGAAGGGAGGGAGGGAGGGAGGGAGGGATAAATCAGTGGCGGGAGGTTTATCCGCTTGCATGGAGTGATGGAGAGACGAGCAGCTGAGAGATAGGGGGACCATCTTGCCACTGCTCTGCACCAGGGCCCGGCAGGACGGTGAGCGCTGGGCAATGGCGCTGCAGCGGGCTCAGCGGGAGGCCCTGGAGCGGGAGGCCACGCGTGGTGCCGAGCAGGCACGGCAGCAGGAGCTCATCCGAGACATGAAGGAGCGGCTGCTGGAGCTGCTGCGGTGAGAGCCCCGGGACTCCATGCACGGGCAAGGCGACTCAAACCCCTTTGCCCAGAGGAGGGCACCAGAGCCCAGGCAAATCCAGGGCTGACGCCTCCCCTCCTGCAGGGAGAAGGATGCCCTGTGGCAGAAGACAGAGGGCATTGACACCCCAATGTCCAGTCCGGTGCCCCGCGACCCAGGGTTGTGTGCCCGCTGCCACAAGGACTTCCGCCTCCTGTCCCGGCGGTACAACTGCAGGTGGGCTATGGGGGTAACTGGGGGTGGCACTGGCAGAGCGCAGGGATGGCTCAGCTCTCACCACCTGCTCTCTTGGCAGGCTGTGCCAGGGCAAGGTGTGCCACACGTGCTCCGTGGACATGGGCAAGCAGGGCCGCTGCTGCCTGATTTGCTACCAGCAAAGGCACCCACAGGCTACATGAGTGGGGACAGCAGCCCTGGCACTGTGCCTGGGACACCTCCTGCCCTGGCTGCCATCTCTTGGACTTAGTGGGGACCCAGGTGTCCAGGGCCTGCATGCAGGTCCTGCTGCCCAACCTTTCAGATTTGAGATGTGTCTTTCTTGTGGCTGGTCTACAAAGAGGAAAACTATCAATTTCTGTTACCCTTGTGGCTTCCGTGTCATCTATCAGTCATTGCCAGATTGACACCCAGGTTGGGTGTAGGGTGGGGGAATGCTGGTGTGGGTGTGTTCAAGTCCTGGGGAGAAATCATTCCCAAAAAGAGGTGTCCCAGCTGCAGCCAGGATGAGCCACTGCCTGCCCCATCCCACAGCGAGGAGGGGAGACAGCTCTTGGCCAACAGCCCTGGCTTCCTACCATGCTGCAAGGAATCACTTGGGCAAGAGGTTTCTCAGATGCAAAGGTGATAGACTGTCCTTGCTCAGCACCCCCACTGAGCCTGCTCAGCCCCGAGTCCCCAGGGTTCCTGCCTGGGTGCTGGGGGATCCCTGTGCACACCCATGAGCCAGCACATGGGTGACACCCACTGATGCCCCCATGGTTACAGATCCCCAGGAACCTGCATCAAGGCCAATGGAGGAGCAGTATGGAACCCCAGCGGAGAGATGCTTAGAAGTTCTGGGGCAGGCATCCCAATGCCTGGCACACAGAGTGGCAGGAGAATCCCCAGCAGGGTCACAGTCCCCTCTTCAGCTCCTTGACCCTAGCAAAGTGTCAGCTCCCGTTGCCCAAGCTAGGGCGGAAACATTCCGGTTGTGTAAGGGACAGGTTCCCAGCCCTTTGCACAACAATGTCCTGACACTGTGGTGTTGGTGGGGGTGGGGGGTGCTCAGGGTGCTGGCACCCTTCAGGCAGGGGTCACAGGGCTGGCTTGACATGAGGGGCTGCTCAGGGATCTTTCACTGATTTGCTGTGCTGGGGCTCAGATTGGGATTGGGAAGGGAATGACTTTGTCCCCAGGTGGGATAAACTCCGCATGGAGACCTCTGTACCAGGTGAAGTGCCAGGACCTGACTGTGGGACCGTAGGAAGCAAAACTTGGGCTTGGGACCCCTCTGAGGATCCACAGCATGCCAGACCCTCTGCAATAGCCTCTTGGGCAAAGCCCATCCCTGTCCTGAAAGCAGGGTTACCCACACTCTGACAGGCTCAGTTGGCACCACCGTTTTGGCACTGTCCTCAAAGAAGTGCTGTGACCCTGTCCTGCCTTCTCCCTTCCCATGGCAAAGAGGAGCCAGATCTGGGTGACCAATCCACCAATTCCTTTATTGTTGGATGGTCGTCAGGTAAAAACGCCATCCCCACAGCAGGCCCACAGAATCCCCAGAGTCACAGGCTTTGTCTCAAAGAGAGGGGAGGGTGGGCAACACTTGACCTCGCTCCCCTGGCAATAGGGTCCTACCACCTTGACACTTAAGCCCCCTTCCAGCTGGGGTCCAGCATCCAGTGGTGGCCCTGCCCATTCCCATGGCATCACCACCCACAGTCCAGATGTGGATGAGGATCCTGAGGTGTGTGGGGTGCTGGGACCTGCTGGGAACCACAAGGGCTGGGTCGCAGAAGGGCTCAGAGGGTAGTGGATGTGTTGCCAGAAGTGGAGGCATAGGAGGTGCGGCCGTAGCGGGCAACAGCATCCTTACTGATCAGCCCACGCTGCGCCAGGATCTTGAGGAAGCTGTTGCGAAACTTTTGACCGATGAAGGCGTAGATGATGGGGTTGATGCAGCTGTGGGCAAAGCCCAGGATCTGTGTGACAGAGAGGGCTGTGTCGATGTGGTTCCTCCTCTCACATGTCTCAGCAATGGCATGTGTCCTCATGAGGGTGTCGCTCACAAGTGTGATATTGTAGGGCAGCCAGCAGATGAGGAAGACCAGCACCACAGCAAAGATGACCTTCATGGCCCGCTGCTTCTGAGCATTCTTGGTTTGCAGGAGGGTGTGGATGGTGACACCATAGCAGAAGAGCATCACCAGGAGGGGCAAGGCAAAGCCAAAGGTCTGCGGCAAGATCCGCAGCACCACCCGCCACTTGGTCGTGTCCCCGTCACTGATGCGCTCGTAGCACACGGTGCCATTTCTGGGTGAGGGAAAAGCCTCACGGAAGAGCAGCATGGGCAGGGAGAGCAGCATGGAGAAGATCCAGATGCCCAAGCAGACAAACTTCACCCAGTGCCTCTTCTCAGTGGCAGCCCGTGTGGCATAGACAATGGCCAGGTAGCGGTCCACGCTAATGCAGGCCAGCAGAAGGATGCCGCTGTAAAAGTTGGCTTCCTGCAGCACAGAGATGGCTTTGCACATCACGGTGCCAAAGACCCACTCGTGGGCTCGGTAGGCGGCCCAGAGAGGCAGGCTGAAAGCAAAGAGCAGGTCTGCCACAGCGAGGTTGAGCAGGTAGATGTCGGTGACAGAGCGGCTGGTGTGGCTGGAGGTCACCACCAGCACCACCAGCCCATTTCCGACCACACTGAGGATGAAGACAAGGCAGTAGATCACCACCACCACGTACTTGTTGAGGACAGAGCTGTCGGGATGGCACGGAGCGGATGAGATAGCAGTGTCAGGCATGGCTGTGCTGTAGTCATAGGTGTAGTTGTAAAGGGACAGTAAGACAGATAAATCTCCACTGTAGGACAAGGACTCCATTTTGCCTGTGAAGCACAAAACGGCATGAGTGTGGGGTGGCAGAGTGGTGTGGGTCAGGGGTGACAGCATCTCTGGGTCCTCTGGCATATCCATTGCCCCCCGGGTCCATTCCCAGCCCATGGGCAGCTGTCCTTCATCACTCCACTGTATCCACACTGTGCTAGATAATGGGCAGTGCTGTAGGTGGACACTGTTCCTCATATGTCCCCTTGTAAAACACTCCCTGCATGCCTCAGTCTTCTCCAATCCTCACCCCAATCCTGTCCCTTTTCTGACTCCTGTGGAAGAAAGGGTTTCCCCACAGACTGATCACCTCTTCTCGGGTAGAGGGGGTCCCCCATCAGTGTCACATCCCTCCAGAAGACACCTGGCTCCTCCAGAAACTCTGTGCCCCCTGGGTCTTTCAAAAGGAAGGACATCTTTGGGCATCTCAGAACCCTTCAGGCACTTCCAAAGTCCTTCAAGTACCCCTGGATCCCTCCAGCCTCTCCACTCCCTCAAGCATTGCTGCTGGAGCTGCCCCTCCTGCCACCTCAGCCAGCAGCGAGGCTGTGGACATGGTGCCTGGGGCAAGAAGGTCTGAAGGTGTTTTTGTGCCCTTCCTCCCCCTCCTGGTCTTACTCCTGCGTGAGTGGTTTCAAGCCCCGGACGGAAAGACATGTCACACTTTGCAGGCAGCTTTGGAAATATTTCACATCTCTGGTTTTCCTGTTGTTCAGCTGGGTACTGCCAGGCATCTCTGTGTCCCCCATGCTTGGCCTCAATGGGGAAATCACAGGTGACAGTTGTTCTTCCTGTCTCTTCACACATAGGAGATGGTGAGCTTGCTCTGTTCCTGCCTCCTCAAAGACCACTGGCTTTCAGCCTTCTCCCACTATGGATGTGGACTCTTGTTTAACTCCAGTTTTACCCCTCTGCCCCATTTCTGAGCCCCCAACCCCTCCAGGGCTTGGAGATGCCTGGGTTGCTTGGGCATGCTGTGTCCCCAAAGTGCTGCAGGGTCCCTGGCCCCGAGCTGGCCCTGTTTGAACCCAAACCATCCCCGGGACCAACTTTCCCCTTTGCTGATGGGAGTTCCCTGCTGCAGCTGGGCCAGTGTCACTGCCCAGAAATATTCCTCCCTGGTTCTGCTGTCCCCTCTCCTGCAGCAATCCAGGGATGGTAACCCTGGGGTGGTGATCCCAGGATGGTGATGCTGGGATGCTGAGGCATCAGCATCCCAGAGGACCGCAGCCAGGGGAGCTGCCAGTGCCAGCAGGGGAATGTCCTCTCAAGTGGGACTGCCACAGGCACGGGGCAGAGCCTGATGCCAGTGCTTCCCCTCCATCTATTTTTGGCTGCTTATTTCTGCTTCTCCACTCCAAAATCCTGATGGTTTCTCCGGACCCAGGTATTCCCCGGGTATACCACACATGGGTACCCTGCAGCTGGCCCATCTGAGGGGAACAAGCAGCACCCCATTTCCCCTCCTGACCGTGGAAGGGCTGGGGGACAATGAGGTGGTCCTGGGGTTCCCAGTGGGGAGGAAGGAGGGAAATGCCATGGAGAAGAATCCTCCCAGCTTATTGCTGTGCAAGGAAATGGAAGCAGGCACTTTTCTCCCACACCATCCAAGGCTGATGTCCCTGGGGACTACAGAGGGTTTGCACCCCAGATGAGCCCTCAGCACAGCCCTGGGTGCCCCAACACACCACCTCCCTCTCCCCTTGCACCAGGCAGCCTCTTGGGCAGCTGGAGCAGCCCACCCCAGCCCCCAGCCTGCCCCACATGTGATGGGGCTCAGATAGGTGCTTGGGGGCTGTCAAAGCCCAAGGAAAGCCCCAATCTCCAGTGAAGCACCCCAGGGACTCACTGCTTGCTGCTGTTGCCGTCCCCTCAAATCTGGGGTCTTCTGATCCCAGACTGTTTCTCACTGGGAAGCACACAGGCACAGATTTCAATCCAGACGACACCCCCAAAGGGCTCCAGCAGGAAGTGTGCTGGGATACAGGGCAGTACCAGGCCCAGGGGCCTCGCCAGCCGGAGGATCCCTCACCTGCGCCTGCTGCTGCGCAGCCTCCCAGTGCCCCTTCCCTCTGCCGCCTGCTTTATGCTGCCCAGGGAGGAAGCAAGCTTGCACAACCTTCTCCCAGCATGAAGGGGAAGTGGCAGCCAAAGGGACCCTTCCCTGGTCCCCCGAGGATGCCTCTTCCAGGCCAAGGGGAGCCCACAGGCCCCTGTCACCCTCCTGTCCCAGGGTGTCTCGGGCCACCCTACACTGGGAGTGCACTCAGGGGTTCATTGTCACCCCTGCAGTGATGCACCCCGGGTGTCTCCAGCTGGGGATCCCCACTTTGTCCCTAGGCCCTCAGTGGATGCAGACTCACATCAAGGCACCCCTGGGTACTGTGGTCCCCCCAGGAGGGTGGAAGCTCTACAAGGCCATGGCCTTTGGATGATGGCAGTACAGGGCTCTGTGCCTCAGTTTCCCCGTTGATAGAGCATAGGTGGTGCCATTATTTGCAGGGTGCACAGAGAGACTGCAGGGCTGGCTTGCCTCCTGTTGGGGGTTGCTGTGAGGGACACCCCAGAGTAGAGTCCCATGTCCCTCCTGCCCTGGCTATGTCATGCCAAGCTAAGCCATGTCAAGTCATGCCATCAGACAGAGTTGTGTCCCTGTGCCAGCCCCACAGACTTGGGGAACACCTTGGCTCTGAGTACCCCAATTGCCTTTAGGAGAAACCTGCACCCAAGGGCACCCCTATTCCTCTGGGACACTCAAACCCTTGGAGCACCCCCATCCTCACAGCTTTGCATGCTTGTCAGTCGTAGGGGGCACCTTTGGGGCACCTTTCTTCCCTGGGGGCACCTGGTAAGTGCTGCCATCATACCCCTTGGGTGTCACCACAGTCCCAAAGACATTCCTGTTCTCTGGGAACACTCACCCAGTTTTGGGCAACCCTCAAGTCTAGGGGTCCTTACAGCCCCACTAGGGTGCCCCCACTCCCTGTGTCGCCTCTTATATTTTAGGGGCCCTGTACCCCTGAAGTTATTCGTTTTGCAAGACAGTCTTTTCCCCTGTAAGCAACCCCATAAAACTGGAGAACAAGTGCTTTCGCAGACCCCCATACTCTGGGGCACACCCACTATTTCCTGGAATGTCCTTATAATTCTAGGGGCATCCCACACTTTAGAGGACCTCCATATACTAGGAGCATCCCATGACCGGGGCGGGGCACCTCACACTTTTGGGGACTTCCATACCCCAGGCGCACCCCATATCCCTGCCCCGCCCCAGCCGGGGGTGATGCTCATACCACGAGCACTCCTCACCCCCGAGGCCGCCCCTCTGCCCGTGTCCCACCCTATCTGCGGGTCCCCTCGGTGTCCCACTACGGCGATGCCCACCGCCCCTTCCGCCCCGGCCGCGCGGGGGGCGGGGCTGTCTGTGACGTCATTTTGGTGGGCGGGGCAGGGCGGGTGCTGCGCGTGCGGCGGCGCCGGGCCGGAAGTGACGCGCAGGTGCGAGAGCGGAAGCGGCGGCGCAGGCTCGGGCGGGTCCCCGGTGCGCGCAGCGGGCTCGGCTCCCTCAGAGCCGCTCCCGGCACCGACATGATCCTGCTCGAGGTCAACAACCGCATCATCGAGGAGACCCTCACGCTCAAGTTCGAGGGCGCGGCCGCCGGGTAGGGATGGGGGTGCCGGGGCGGGGCGGGGACGGGTTCGCGCACCGAGGGAGGGGCGAGGGGGCGGTGGCTGGCGGGGCCCGGGCTGTGCCAGGCTCCTGGGCACAGGGCAGAGCCTGGCGGGTGGTGTCGGGGGAGGATGGGATTGAGAGGGGCGGAAGGTGAGGGCCAGGGAATGGTGACAAGGCAGGATGGGGGTCTGGAGAGTGACGGGGAGCGGCACTGAGCCAGCGAGCACTGGGCTACCCCCGTGGCGGCCCGGGGAGCGAGGAGGGCAGAACGGGCACTGGGTGGGGGGCTGCAGGGAGCAGGGGCTGGGAGAACGGTGGTCTGGGTGGGGGAACGGAGCTGGAGGCGGCGGGGGTGGTCAGAGCTTGGACAGAGGGAAGGCCTGGGGAATGAGGGAGCAGAGTCGGACAGACAGTGTTGGAGGGGAGAGTGGTGCTTGATGGGGTGGTTAGTGCCAGAGCAGTGGAGAGCCCTAGGGGAGCAGAACGGATCTGGGAAGGGTATTGGAGATTGCAATGTTGAGGTGGGCTGAGGGAGGAGAGCTAGAAGACAGGGCCTGGACAAGGAGGAAGTTGGAAAGGGAGGAAGGTGGATTTGCGGGATGTTTACTTTGGGTAAAGCAGAATTCATCAGCATGGTGCCACCGCTTGCACAGAATGTGTTGGGGGAGCCAAGGAACAGGAAGCCCGTGTGTGGAGTCGTGGCCTCAGCCTTTTGCTTTGGGGTTGGGGAGCAGATTCCAGTTTTCTCCCTCTTTGCTTTCTCGAGCAGGAGGCGTACAGACCCAAGGGTCAGCTGCGGCTCCTGGTGCCAGCCTGGCGGGTGTCCTGGCTTTGCGGGGCAGGCTAGGGGTTCTGGCTTGCACCCGCATCTCTGGCTGGTCCCTGGGTAGCCAGTGATTTTTTTACTGCGAGTGTTGCACCAGGGCTGTAAAGATGCTTGTGAGGGCACAGCTTAGTTTGGAAGGAAGTTCCTTCATATGAACGTCCTTATCTGCAGCCGAGTGTCCCGTGGGCTCGCTGCACTGCCTGCTGACTGAGACACCTTTGTACAGAGACAAAACCTTGAGAGGCAAAGCGCAGCGGTGTTATCTCTAGGGTGGAGCCTGCCCTGGCGCCTGAGCCTCATGGCTCAAACTGCTCCAGGAAAGGATCCCTCAGGCAGGTGCCTTTTTCTATGTCACCTTTTTTTCTCAGTGATTTTTGAAGTTCTCAGCCTTCTGTGTGCAGAATATTGACAGAAGCCACTTCTTCTGCTTTGCACCCACCCTCAGTTGACTTGTTGCTCGGATTGGTTTTTGTTTTGTTTTGGTGGATTTTTTCATTAAATAAACTCACAGGCTGCTCTGCCTTGGAGGACAGCTGAGCTGCTCCCAGATTTTGATTCTTCTTGAGCCCTGATCATTTAATGCAACAAGTTACCCCGGAGCACAGGCACTGCACTGGAGAGAGAGAGGTCCCAGGTGACCATTATGGTATTGCAGCTGCATCCATTAGAAATTATAGCATGTACGGAGGTTGGTAGTAAGTGTCAGAACAGCTTGTCCATCACAAGTTCATACCAAGACACTTTTCCTGCTGAAGAGAGAAAAATGTGCATGTGTCCCTGTGTTGATGTGATGTAGAGAGAGCAGTTTGCAGGTGTAAATGCACCCCAAAACCCTGACTCGCTATGAGTAGACCTGGGGTTGCTTGCTCTGCACCAGCCTGCAGGCCTCTGAGGTTTCCATTTTGCTGTAAGGCAAAGCCACCTCACTTGTGTGTTGGCACGCGTGCCTGGCATACCAATTGTTCCTGGATCGATTCTTAGTGTGGCTGATGGTGCTCTCCTTCTGCCTCTTAGTCATCTGTGGCATGTTATGTGCTTTAGATGGCATTTCTAGATAAGTTTTGTGCCTTGAGTGTCTTGCTGGAAGTGAGAAAGTAATTTACTTTTGAATTTTCTTGTTCTTGTGCTGGGGTCCTCTTGTTCAGGCCAGTGCAGGATGATGAGGTGCAGGGAGGTTTCTCTTGGTTTCAAGTCTTTTAAGGAGTGAGTGTTAAAAAACTTCTATTCATGTGAAATTTCTTTTCTCTGTGGCCACAGCTCTGGGGTTATTCCTGTGGTGCTCAGCCTGGAGGCAGGAAGGGGTTTCCTGTATTTGACTGTATTGGTGATGCTTGTTCCAAGGTGTGTCTTGGGAACAAACACAGGACAGTCAGGGCAAGGTGAAGACTTGAAGGATTCAGTGACTGGGTGGAGTGAGTCTGGACACTGGGGCAGAGTTGGGTTTGCATTATTTGCTCTAACCCAGGAGTGCAGCAGATGCGACGCAGGGATTTGTCAACAGTGGTTGTCTCAGAGCCAGGTGTGCCTGGTGGCTTCAGCACCAGCCTGGGAGTGGGGCAGGGCGGGGTTTGTTTCCAGATGCTTTGCCACAGACTTGTCCTGTGACATGGGCTGAGTCGCTCCCCTCTGCTTCCCATGGCTGCAGTGCACCCATAGTTTGGCAGGTCCCTGCAGAGCTTTCCTGGACTTATCAGGTGGGAGACACTTCACATTTCACCTTGTCATATAGATCTAGGTCGTGTTTAGAAGTTGGAATTAATTAACTGCCATAACATTATTGTCCTCTATTACATGTCAAAATCTGCTCTGCGTGGAGGTCCATCAGCTGTCCCTGGAGTTCCCAGTGTGAAAGGTGCATTGGCAGGACTGCAGACAGAGATCAGCACTTGAGGCAGGGCCTAACCCACCTCTGTGAGTCCTCCCTTGACAAGGTCCTTGGGGCTTGGCAGCATCCACTTGTAAATAGGGTAATTTCAGATGTAATTCTGTTTTGTGGACAAACTCCATGGAAATCTCACCTCCTTGGACAATCACTGTTGAAAGGTGATATTTAGATCAAGGTGGTGAGAGGTGATGGACTTCAAAGCATCTGATTTTTTTTTTCTGTATTTAACACTGTCATTTCTTGGTTTAAATCCATTCTCTCAAACCAACCACATTTTAAAATAAAGGCCTGAAGCTGCCAGAATCTGTTGAAATAATTTGAGTTAGGAATTTGCTGCTGAAGCCTTCAAGCATTGAACTGCTGCGGTGTGGGAATACCTGGTCAGTACCTGGAAATAAGTTTGTTGTAATGGGGTTGGCTCATGAGCTTTTTTACATGGTAAGAATAATCTGTTCCATAAGCTTTTGACCAATTCATTTGTACTTGAGATGTTGCCTAGAAGCTAGTGTTACAGGTGGGTTTTTCCATTTCTGATAGAAATGTGATGTCAGGTGATGAGCTCTACCAGTTGCAAGATTTTGTTTCTCATCATTGCTTCCTTTTGCTAACTGCACAGACAGGAAAAAAAACCCCACAAACAATTTCAGTGTAAAATATTTTGATTATTGTCTTCTGTATCTGGTGAATACTCGTTCTGTTTAACATACAGGGAGTGACAGATTTGCCATCCAGCTTTGTCCTGCTCTATTTTAACTGACCCCAGTGAAATTGTGGCACAGGGCTTTGTTCTCAGGGTTTGGTTTTCCAGCCATTCTTAGCTTACCCTAAATCTTTAATAAATTAATCATCTGTCTCAAACTGTTATTTATTATTTATCCACTGTGCAAAAGAAAACAAATTTGCTTAGCTGGGGAACAGCATCCTTTTCCTAGGTTTGGGGTGGAGGGAAAAGTATCTCAAATTAAATTGTTAGTTTCTTTACAGCTATTAATAGGTACAAATCTGCAGGGCTTCCTGACTATGAGCTGCATAGGAAATCAGCTGCAGCTTGAACTTCCCTGATGCGGAGTGGTTCCTGTGGGCTGGTCAGAGCTGGGCTGAAGCTGCACCCACCTGCTTTACGGTATTTCCCACCTGTGGTCACTTGGTGCTTGTCGCTGCAGAGCTGAGCCTTTCAGACAGAGAGGCTGAGCCCTGGGTGAAACCAGGCAGTGAGAACTTCGTGTTTGTGGTATGGCATGTGAAATGAGTTTGTCCTGGGGAGACTGAGGAGCATCTGGAGGCTGCTGGTTGTGCTGGGAGAGTAGAGGAGCTTTGAGTCCTGCCAGGCACTACTGAGAAACTCCCTGTGGGAGTAGCTGTGGGCATATGTCGCCCCAGTGCTGCAGTGATGCTCAGTGGCCCCACCAAAACCAGAGACTGTTCCTCTGCCACCTCCTCCTTCTTGCTGACACAGGCATTTTTGTGGCTTCAAGGGAAACAGGATTGGGGAAGTGACCTAGGTTAAACTTAAACAGGCAAAACTCAGTATTTTTAGCTTAGATGAGTTTTCTTATCCCATTCACTGTGTTACAGCTGCTTGCCATAGTGCAGCCATGGAGCAGGGATCAGATCTCCCTCTTTCAGCAGCAGTGGCAGGTGCTGGCTCAGTGTCCTCACAAGCCCAGCCTGGACCTGCACATCTCTCCCGGCACAACCTCACCTGCTGAAACTCAGTCTGCCTGACTGAGGAGTGCTCGGGCAATGCCGCTGGCAGAAAGTGGTACCCTTGGATTCAGCTGGCATGGGCAGTGCTTGTGCTACACCCTGGCTGTCCATATTGACGGAGGGTGCTGTAGGTGTTGGAGCATAGCTCCTGGGCTGCCACAGCACATCCTGTGTCAGCCACCAGGGAGGGAGACTTTGCATTAAGGGTGAATCATAAACCACCTCTGTCTGAAAGTAGGCAGTGCTCCACTTTCATGCAACAGCACAGGGAACAGGAGAGAAGAGAAGCCAGATCTGCAAAGTGTTAGGCTTTCACACGTGGTTCTGTCATCGCTCCAGCCTCAGTTTTCGTCTCGGGTTCCTAAGAAGGGCCTGCTCTGTTCTATCCTCAGAGAGTGGTTCTGACTGCAGCCACCACCAGAGGAGAGTAGGTATCCATCACTGTACTTAAGAAACACAGTGAATAGTGTGTACAAAATGAGGCTCTTACCCAGAGACGTGTTACAGCTCTTGATCACTCTGGTGGGGAACCATGGGCTACCTGCCCACAACTGGAATGGAGGTGCACAGGACAAAGACCTGGCTGAAAGGGAACCTGCCTGTGCCCATGTGCTGCAGGACCACCTCTGCTTTCTGCACTGTGAATCCCACTGCTTTCCTACCAGCCAGCCTTCTCCAGGCTCTTGGGCACACAGCAAGGGAAGAGCCTGGGCATGGGGGGGTCACCTAACTGAGAGAAAAGTTGACGTGTGTAGGGGCTGCTGTACACCACTCAGCACCACCTGCCTGACATAGCACTCTTGATCGAGCTTATGGTGGGTGTGCTGCCAGAGCTATGGGAGCTCTTTGATTACATATGCTCCCGCAGCTTACGCAGGGAGGCTTTTGTTAGCTAAGCGGAGCCCAGGAGTGGAGGAACTGTTCAGATAATTTTAGACATTGCTCATAATTTTTTGTATTGGGGTGACCTTTCTGTAGCAAGAGCCTGCAGTCTGTCACTGAATTTGGCTCGCTTTATCCAAACTGTGCATTGACTCCAGTGATCTGAAAGCTCTGCTCAGAGCTTTAAGCTTTGAAATACCCCTTTGCCTTTTTTTTTCCCCCTTTTCCTATGAGGCAAGAGTTTAGAGTATCTGCATGCCTGCAGCTTTTAAAATAATTGCCATTCTCCATTATTTGGTACAGGCCTTAATTGTAATGTAGGAAATGCTTCCGTATGGTTGTCAGCCAAGTTAGCAGTTAGATTGTTTTCGTAGAGAAGATGAAGGCTCTGTTTAATTGCAGTCTTCACTCTTCTGTTCTTAAATTTGTTACAACATATGGCTAAGAGCCTCTGTGGCCTGAGAATGAAATAGGCAAGTTTGGAAGTTGTCAGAGTCAAAATTGAGGAAATGCTGTCAGAAAAAAGATTTGTTACTGCTCTTAAGTGCTCACTGGTGTCTCTCCATGGGCTCTGTGGCTCTTCATGGATGGTCTGCCAGGATGAAAAATCTGATTTGGAGCTGGCTCTATATTAGATAGATAGGACGCAGAAGCCATTTGGAGATGAATAGGAGAAACACAGGCAAGGAGATGTAAAACCTGTCAGGGTCTTTTATTGTTACAAACAGAAGGAAGATGGGATTGGTGTGGGTTTGACTTCAGACTGCGAAAATATTACCACAAAACAGACTGCCGCTGGGAACAGCTGCCATTTTAGTGTCAGAGTTCAGGCAGGAGTTTGTAGAAAGGTCTGGTCTGGATTTGGTGTTCAGTGCAGAGAGAAACCATCTCAAGTGTTCCTGGTATGAGTTGGTTTCATTGTCCATTCGGAGCAGTGGGTAGCAAACAGGGAAGGAAGGTCATTGGTGGATGCTGTGGTTCGGGTGTCATTGGTGGTAAGGAGCTTGCAGGGGTCACAGCGGCTCTCTGTCCCAGGAGTGGATGGGCTTTCCTGTCAGAAATCCTCTGAGTCTAGCTAGGCTTAGTCTGTTTCTCAGAGATTTGGATCAGGGGTAGAAGTGAACCCCAGATGAGCTCCTGTCTGCCCAGTTGGGGTTTACAGTCTGGCTGGGACTTAGAGATGACTGGGATTTAGAGTCGTTCTGCACCAAGCTGCTAAACTGCTTATTCTCACTGGATGTGAAGGGTCTCATCATGGAGACAAGGGACACTAGAGCATGCCAGACAAAGCAGAGCTCTTTGGGATCACGCCAGTAACCTGACAATAATTGGTACCCACCCTGCAGCACTGCAGGCCCCGTCCCAGGCCTGCTGTGAATCCTCAGCGCTGAGCATTCGCCCACACAAGGGCAGGGAGGACTGAACACGGAAGGGACACGCTGTGCCTCCACAGGGTGTTCTGCACATCCCCACTGCTATTTCTGTGGCAGAAGATGGGGTTGGTGGAAGGTCGAGGGGAAGTGATCATGTGTGTGCGACTTGCAGCACTATTGCTCATCCAGAAACTATGGAAGGCGGGAGGTGAGAGCTCCTCTCTCTTCTGCCTGGGGGTGGGGGAACAACAATTTGGGTAGCAAAAGGGATGGTTCTTCTGTTGTAGAAACGTTTTAAGTAGCCAGGGTAGTTTTGATGAGGTGAGTCAGAGAAATAAATAGGAGCACTTTAAACTTTGTGATTGTAAAGCTCCTGAACTGTGAAAGACTAAGAGGGCTCACTTTGCTTCCAGCCGCACTTCTAATACTCTTCCCCGTCCTCCCCTGGGCCAGGCCAGGCCTGGGTTACTTAAGTGTGTGCTGGGTGACGAAGAAAACCCCCCGTGCTGTAGGTGACAGCGCCAGAGTGGCTGCGAGGAGCTCTGTATGCGGCTCACGTGAGCTCTTGCTTCACTGAGCCTGTGCTGGGAAGCGGTTGAATATTCAGCACCCAAAGTTCTGCCCAGTTACCTTCTTTTCCCTTAAATACCTCCCCTCCCCACCATCCCCAAGTACCAGAACTGAGCCACTCAGGAAATCAGTTAAAATAACTTCTCTAAGAAATGACGTTTGCACAATGACAGGCTCAAACCCAGCCACACTAGTGAGCTTTTGTGTGCAGAACAAAGGCTCTCGTGCAGAGCCATCAGCTGGCTCTGGGTACGTGGTCTTGCTCAGCTTCTTCAGTAATGTGATGAGTGATCTTCCTGCCATCTTCTGGGTACAGGGCAAGCAAATGGGGAATCCTCCTTCCTCAGCAAAACCACTCCAGTGTTCTGACTGTCAGCCACTTCTCTGCATATTTCAGAGGGAGGTGTTGTGTTTGGAGGACTCTGCTGGGAGCAGGGGCCCTGGGAGGTGTCAGCTCCATGTGTGTGGGGAATGGAGTTTGAAAGGTGCAACTCTGAGAGGATCGAACAGAGTTTTAAGCATGCATCCTGTTTAATATTCCTAGCTCTCATGTGCCTGGCTGCGCTATCTTTAAAGCTTCCTACATAGGTTTCTTTTTTTATAAAAATTTATACTGCCATCCAAACCGATTCCCACGTCTGAGTGTGGTGCTCTAAAAGAAGAACATGTCTGCATCAACTGACCAAATGGGATCAGTGGGATTTTCTTTCATCTCTGCTCTGAGCCACCCTCAGCAAGCAGAAGTGGCTTGGATGTGGCTTGGACTTGCTCCCCTTTCCAAGAGTCTAAGCTAAATATGCAGCCAGGGTTGCCCACTGGGCCTCTCTCAGGCCCAGCTGGGAAGGGGAGATGAAAGCAAGAGAGGTCACAGGTAGCTGGCATGCTCTTAAACTAAAGGACCTGCTTTGGGTGTACTCACACTGCTTCTTTCAACTATGTGGTTTTTATCTTCAGTGATGTGGCACAAAAGACAGAGGCTGTCCAGCCTTCAGACAAAAAAAGGGCTGTTGCCTTTCACAGCTAATGACTTTCAAGAAGCTACAACACCTCATCATTTCCACTTAGGATCTCCATCTAGGGGTTAATTCCTCCCTTTCCACTGGCATAAAATGTTGTTGACCTGGTGAATGTCTGGGATAAGTGCTGTGCAGTGCCTTGGTCTCCCCATATTGCCCAGCTTGAATTTTAGTGCATTGTGGTCATTTCTGTCTCCCAGGGATGAGGCTGACTGCAGAAAAGCTGATGAAAGAACAGTGCTTTCTGCTGAGATAAAGTCATTTAAATCTTTACAGAATATGGTGAGGGAAAGTAAATACTGAGTCATTGCTTCTCCCCACTTTTCTCAATGTATGTGCCACAGTATTGCCAGTACCCGGCAGCATACAAATGTAGGGACAGGGCAAAAGGTTGAATTTGGTCTCTGGGCAGCAGCAGCAGCATAGTTGAGACCACTGGCTTTACTCTGGGGAGTTTAGTGTGTTGGTTCTGACAGGTGTGAATGAACTGTTAGAGACTAGATTTCTGTTAGCAGCATTAGGCTGTACTCTGTTTAATATCACCCACCTTTGAAAAATAAGTGGAGATACAGTGTGAAACAGCAGTAGCAGACTGGCATTTTTATCCTGTTCTCATTTTGCACCCCTGCTCTCAGCAGTGGAGATACCTTTGCATCATTCCCTGTTGGAGAATGACCTATTAATACCAGTCCCCTTGGAGCTGTGAAAGGAGTTACGTAGTGCCAATCCCAACAAAATGACCTTCCAGAAGCAGTTACATCTTCCATGGAGTCCTACTCCTCTACAGACCATGGACAAACTGGAAAACAGGGTCTGTTAAGATGCAGTTTAATCTTCATAGTCACAGTGTAAGATGTGGTGTGCCTTTGGTTCACGAGGGGTTTTGTTGCTCATCAGGGGTCTCAGAAAACACCCAGAGCTACAGTTTTTCCTGCAGAGGTTGTTACCAAAGTGTTGGGGTGTTTTGGAAGTGGGGCAGGATGAAATGCACATCTGGAAAGTTTCCTTCTGTGGTTTGCTTCTAACCCTGGACATGGAGAAGGGGTCTTCTCTACAAGCAATTTATATCAACACATTTGCAGAGCTGGCGTTGATGGCAAAGGGGGCACTGTGTCAGGAAGAATTACTCAGCTCCTTCCATGAACTGGTATTGCAGGAGCTTACAAAAGAGCGTGTCCCCAAACCTGTGTCATGGCTGTACTGTACAGTGAGTGCGCTTGTGAAAACAAACTTCTTAGGAAGGAGTAGCTTTCTCAGACATTTCTAACTGGAAATCTTTGAGTCAAAATCTTCTAGTGAACTACAGATAATAACAATCAGTGCCAGCTTCACAGTCTATTTTATGTCATCTGGGGTAAAAACTGGTGCTTATAGGAAGGGCGAGCAGTCTAAGATCTCTTGTAGGTTATTACTAGTTGAACAGCAGGAGCTAAAAGGGTTTTGAGAAAGAGCTACCTGTGAGAAATAAGGCATTGGAAATTAATCCTCTTTCCTTCACAGCTTCGAGGCTGCTGTTTGAGTTCGCATTTACCTCCTTTGTTTTCTTTGCTTTTTAGAAATAAACCAGAGGCAGTAGAAGTAACATTTGCAGGTAAGCTCCACAGCTCTCTTCACTTCTGTGAACCAAGGGCTGGCTTGAACAGTCTGCCCACACTGCTGGGCAGGGGCAGACGGTGTGGATACCCTGCAGTATCCCCAGAGCTGGGGCTTTGTTGGCTGCCCTACTATTTTCTCTGTCTGTCTGCCTGGGACTTCCCTATAGCAGCAAGCTCAGTGGTGGCAGTGCTTTGGTGTGTGTCTGCTACATAGTTCTTCTCTTTTACCTCATCTGTTCTCCCGTCCTGCCCTCGGTGCTACTTGTTATGAGGTCTTTAGCATCATCTGGTTTGGGTTGTTAAGAAGCTGGCTTAGGGTGACAGGCAAAATGAATTCATCACATGAAGTTTGCTCTCCAGGAGGAGAAATGCCAAGGAAGTTCAAGTGCTCATTCAGCAACTGATTTTTTGCTTCTGTTATCAAGAATCTGTGTAAGCTGCAGAGCTCTGTGGGGAAGTGGAGCTTGCTAGGTAGCTGGAGGGTTGCCTTTCCCTGCCTCCTGCCCTCACTGCCCGTTCTGCAGTGAAGTGGAAGCTGTCACAGCAGGCAGCGGCTGAGCTGCCTTTGCTGGCAGAGAGGTTTTCTCCTCCAGGCTGCAGCTCTGGCCTGGTGGGCATGTCAGTCACTCTGTGCTGCCCATCCAGAAGGCTCCCGTCTCTGCATGTTTATATCCTTGTGCATTGAGCACAAGCAGATTTGCCAGGGATGCTAAATGACACTAGGCTAAAGCTTTCTGTGATGGACAGGTGTCAAAACTGTTTCAGCCCTATAAATGATAGCAGGTCTCCCTACATGACATTACCACTTTCCTTAATTGTGGGGTTCTCTCTTGCAGTGTGTGTGAGGACTGGAGCAAGAGGAACAGTGTCAGTTTATGCAGTTCCTAGAACGTGTAGGGAAAACCTTCCTCAGAGATAGGAGCTGGTTCCTGTTCCCTCACATTTATCTTGCTTGCTTCTTAGACTTTGATGGAGTCCTTTACCATATTTCAAACCCCAATGGAGACAAGACAAAAGTGATGGTCAGTATTTCTCTGAAATTCTACAAGGAACTCCAGGAACACGGTGCTGATGAGGTGAGTGAGCATCTCCAGGCCCTATGCCTACAAATACTGTGTTGGCAATGTCTTTATGATGTTGATGGATCTAACATCTGGCCCTTACAGAAGCATCTGTGCTCCCATCTCACACTGTTCAAAGGAGCAGCCCTGTGCCAACCAGGAGTCCCACTTTGCTGAAAGACAAGGGCAAGTGTGTTCACACTCTCTCATCAATAATTAGCCATCCTGTATGACCCTGCAGCCTGAAAGGTGGAAGGCACCACTAATTTTGCAAATGAGTGCAAAGCCTGACCATGTAGAA
The DNA here is from genome assembly GCA_013400975.1 of Atrichornis clamosus. Classification (NCBI taxonomy): domain Eukaryota; kingdom Metazoa; phylum Chordata; class Aves; order Passeriformes; family Menuridae; genus Atrichornis; species Atrichornis clamosus. The sequence goes on from WBMZ01015673.1 coordinate 29,734, forward strand.
ATAGTTTCCCTCCCTGATGTGTTGAGCCCACAAGTGAAGGAAGGCACAAAGACAGGTCCATGGTGCTTCTCTATGACTTAACCACACTTGAGAGCAAGTGCTGGACTCCTGCTGCGTGTGCAGCCCTTGATCTGCAGACTGGTTCCCTTTTCACTGCTGCAGTGTGAAGTCTCAGGCTCAGTTCCTGTTGAATGGGCCGTGGCTGCAGAGGGCCATTTATGGTAGAAAGCAGGAGCCTCTCCGAGCTGTGGTTGGATGGCGAGGCAGGAAGTGTGACTCAGTTCCTGAGTCAGTTTTCAAATCTCCGCATGGTAGCAAATGGGGTTCACCCGCGGCCCTTCAGCAGGCTTTTGCCTCTGGGTGTCTGTCCTTGCAAGAAAACAAGGAATCTGCTCCATCAGTGTATTGTGAGTCTGGTGAGCAACAAGCAATTTGAACCCAAAGTGAATTCCTGCGAATTGCCACAAGACCTACCTAAGTCAGAAGAAATGTGATTTGAGTTCCTGGTTCCTGTATGCAGAGCTTTCTAGGAGCAGCATTGCCTGCTACTGTAGGCACTGCTGCTGGCAAACAGATGTGTCACGCAGCCCAAATGGTGGAGCCTGACCAGCATGTTTAGTGAGGATCAGTGCCGTGTGTGATCCCAAGATTACCACTCTAGTGGAAGAGTGGCTGCCAGCACTGTGCACCAGCAGCCATTGTGGTGATGGTGGAAGGCAACTTCTGAATGTTTAGAGGAAAATGGGATGTCTGCAGGAGTGCCTTAGAAGGGCTGACTAAATAGAAATTACATTTTGAAATCTGCAGTTAGCCAACTGTTGCTTTCTATGCTTCCCTGGAGATGATGAAACTTGTTTCTGCTCTGTCTTTGGTGAAACACTACTGTGAGGAATGCATTGTAGGGTTCCTGCTAAGACACAGCATCTTCTTGGGCTGCTGCTCTCTGCTGAGATGAAGTTTTGGCATGCAGAGAGCCTGTGTATCCTTTCCATGTGGTAGTGGGTGTCATCCCAGGAGGGTCAGTTCTGCCACAGCATTGTTGTGTTCTTCCCTGTGAAATACCTCCTGTTCCCAGCCCCCTCACTGACACAGAGCTATGGCTCAGTTGGAAATTGCCATTGATGTAAAAATCAGCAGTGATTATGTTTGAAGAAAGGTTTTTGCTGTGCTGTGGGCGGTTCTGCTTCTGGGAGGCATCCAAGCTGCCTAGCAGTCTCCTCTCCATCCCATCTGTCCTGTGCAATAGGCTGAGCCAGTGTGTGATTACCAGGCCTTGGTGTGACTGACCCCTGCTCTGAACTTGCTGTCCCATGAGGAGAGAGACTGGGCACGCTTTGCCTATGAATGGGAGGAAGGGTTGTAGCCCTCAGATCTGTTGTGTCAGGTTCTGCTGACAGTTCTCCTTTGAAGGTATGAGCTGTATGGTTTCTTCTCCACACAAGTCCATCTAGCAAGAGTTTGAAAATTTCCAGTTTTGACTCCTCCCCTGCAGTGTGTCCCCTGTCAGTGGAGTTCAGGGACCTCTCCCTGGAGCAGGAGCAGCCAATAGTACTAGAAGACAATGACTTAATACTTGTCTAAGTTCACTTAGACCAGGTGTGGCAGGTGCTGTAATTTTATATTTCTAAATGAAGACCAAACATGGCCTAGGCTGTGCAGGAGGAAACAACTCTTGATAGCTTCTGTTCTCAGTGTTTAATTTATTTTTTAGGTATTGAAGAAAGTCTATGGAAGCTACTTGGTAAATCCTGAATCAGGTAACCCTGCAATAACATTCACTCTGTGTGGGCATGTGTGTATGTGAATTCAATTCTGAAATTACTTAAGTCACCTCAGAAATGCTCATATAAAGGCTGCACTTGAAGAGCTTGATATCTGGGATTCTCTGTACAATGAATGGCAATTTGAAATTGCCAATTTAAAAGGTGGTTCAGACACATCAGGGCTGAAGTAGCTTGCAGCACAAGCTGTAATTCCTTATGCAGTCCTCCTCCAGGAAGCCTCTGTTCCTCACAGTTGGGGTCTTTGTTCTTCTCAAAGATGCTTTGTGAGACACAGGAAAACCATGGTTACCTGTGACAACATCTCTTCCTACTCACTGCAAAAACTTGGGAGCAGTTCAGCCAGCACGTGTGTCTGGGAGCTCGGGAAGGAGCCCCGGGAACGTTGCCATGGCCACACACCGAGTTCAGGCATGGCTTCTGGCAGTGCTTGGAGTGGGAAGAACTCACCCCTGGGGCTTTTGGGAGGATTTAAGGCAAAAATGGGACTGTGGGTATCTCTTTAAAGAAAATGACTCTGCCTACATTAAGGCCCTATGTAGGCTATTAAAGTTAGTGGCTGTCCCTTCCCAGGTTACAATGTCTCTTTGCTCTACGACCTGGAGAACCTTCCCGCAGACAAGGATGCCATTGTGCACCAAGCCGGCATGTTGAAGCGCAACTGCTTTGCTTCAGTCTTTGAAAAGTATTTCAAATTCCAGGAAGAGGGCAAAGAAGGAGAAAAAAGAGCAGTCATCCACTACAGAGACGATGAGACAATGTAAGTGTTCAAACCAAGCAGCACAGGGGTTGGACAGTGGTCAGTACTCTGCTCCTGTGCACAGCTGCAGGTTGTGGCGGAAAGTCAGGAAATCCTACTGCTTCATACTTTGGCAGGGTAATAAGGGGCCTGTCCTAGGCTGCCACAAGTATTCCATGAGGGTAATGCTCATGCCTCGGGCTGCCAGGATGTTACACAAGAGTCTCTGCTAGTGGCAGCACTTGTGGCTGCATGCAGGAGAGGAACTGGCCACTCCCAAGAGAAATGTTTTGCTCCCTGTAAATACTGTCTCAAGGGAGGGGAAATTTTCAGCAGCCAGGCCTGTGAATGGCTGATGTATCTACTTGTCCTTGTCACACAGTTGCTTCCTCATCCAGTTGTACTTCTTAGTGTGGGTTCACAGCTGGTTCTCCTCTCTCACCCACTGCAGGTATGTCGAGGCAAAGAAGGACCGTGTCACGGTTGTGTTCAGCACGGTATTTAAGGACGATGATGACGTGGTGATCGGAAAGGTGTTTATGCAGGTATGGAAACTGAATTATGGGGAAAAGGTCTGGTCCTCAATTCAGATGCTTTGTTGCTTGAAGCAGCATTGCCAAATAAGCTGCCAAAGTTGGGCAAAGTGAGCACAAAGGCAGTTTAACGCATGTAAACGCTTTGTAGGGCTACATGCTGCACTGGGATGGAACAGCATGCTAATAGGCATAGGCAGTGTATTTTCCTGGTTCTTGCATTGGCATCTGTATTATCAATAGTCTTGCTCGTTTGAACAATCAAACATACTATGTGTTATAGATAAGAAACACCACAGTGAATACTTCAGTCTCCATGCTGAGGCCCTGTAGGATGGATAGCTGTGGTGTAGGGATCACCAGCCAGCTGAGGAGCTGAGCATGCTGGGGAGACTGTAAAGGGAGAGGAAGGGTGAGAATGTCATGCCATGCCTTAGATGGGTCTGAGAGTGGTCTTCAACTCAAAGTTTCTTCCTGCTAATGCTCAAATGCTGCAGAAAGACTTGGCAGCTCAGTGTGGCAGCTTTTGAATTTGAGGTTTTCAGAGCTATGAATATACAGAGTTTGAACCAATCATAATGCCAAGTACTTCTGGACTCGGCTACCTTTTGCAACTGCTGTTTAGCTGGGAAGCATTGAGACCCTTGTAGTAAATGCTTTGCGTGTCTGTGAACAACTGTGTACAGCCTGGGGAGATCGAGACATCTGCGTGCAGCTGGGGGAGGCTCAGTGCACGCTGCTACCTGCGTTCACCCGTGTCACTGGCCCACCTCACTCATGTCTGCTCAAGCTCCTGGGGAGCCTCATGCATGGGCACAGCCATGGAGCAGGGCCCTGCAGGGTGTTCCAAGGATAGGGGAGCTTTAACCCATGTGTTCAAGGGTGCCAGGCCGTGCTGCTGACAGGCTTGTGGATAGCAAGTTACCAGCCCAGTTTGCTGGATACCAGTTTACCTGTGTTAGGTGTCATCAAAACAGGGTCTCTTGCAATGGAAGTCTTGCATTGCAGCTCTGTTCACTGTGTTTATTAGCTACAGGCAGGGCATCTGCTCTGGCTTTGAGGTTTCCCCACCAAGTGTATCCCTCAGCCTGGAATTCAGCTTTTAAAATGGGAAGGGAGGTGTGATGTGAACAAAATGGGGTAAGTGAGGCTCCCGGGGAGATGGCAGTGCTTCAAGGCAGCGGCTGTCCCAGAGTCTCCATGTCCTGAATTCTTGGTTTTTACAGCAGCAAACTCTGCCTCTGTCCAGCCACAGGAATTTCCACTCTGAGTCACACTGGATGTTCCCTCCAGCTATTGCTCTTGCATAACGCAGCTGGGCATGGTGGCTGCTCATCTGGGCTCTCAGGGAGAAAATGTGACCATTAACTAACCAGTGAAGCCATTTGAACCATTTCAGCCTCTGGCATAAGCAGGCAGAAGTGCAAGCTAAGCATTTCATTAAGGAAACCCCAGTGATTTACTCTAAAAGGGACATGGATGCTCCTGCCTTTCCCAGGGGGAGCTATGCTCAGAGAGGCCAAGGGTGGCTTATAATGTGTAGGTTGGGCTAGAGGTCAGTGAGGCAGAGGGGAGACTGCCCTGCCTTAGGGCAGGAGAATGGTCTCTGGATATTCCCAGCCCCACACAGGGATAGTTCTTACAATTCCTGAATTGCAGAGCCAGTTCATTTCCTGTCAGGTGGGGGTTGTGCTGCTGTCAGAGGTTCCATGGGGGAGGGATCTCCCTGCCTGAAGGTATCATATCAAGGTGTAAAGAAGCATTAAGAGGAGCAGGCTTCACATACAAGCTTCAAATCCTGCAGATGCCTCTTGATGCCTGGGCAGACTCCTGGTGGGAGATGGTTTCTCAAATGGCAGAGCCTTTATGCTAGGTGTGATGGAGACCTTGCAGCCCTTCCTGAGAATTTCCATTCTTCTGGGGTGATGCGCACTGCACACTTTCACTGGAAACATTGATGGTGCTGACTTGCCAGCAGGAGCTGTGCTGTCTCATGTGCTTGCTTAGACTTGAGATGTTCCTTGAACAAAACACCCATGGCAGGGGTGTGACACTGAAAGCCACTCCAGGCTGAGGGGCTGTGCTAGAGTCATTTATAAACCCAGGACAGCCATGCATTTTGGGCTGGTTTTGCTGGGAAAAAGGTTGTTTTCCAGATATTTGGCCTGATGAACTCAGTCCATTCAGGGAAAGCTGGGCTACCTTCTGCTCATTGCCCTTCAGCAGTGAGGAAACCCCATTTGCTTTCCCAGCATGTTGCTGAAGGGTCACAGTGGGAATCACCTTCACTTTGTCTTGTTCAGGAGTTCAAGGAGGGTCGTCGGGCAAGTCACACAGCCCCACAGGTGCTCTTCAGCCACAGGGAGCCACCCTTGGAGCTCAAAGACACGGATGCAGCCGTTGGCGACAATATTGGCTACATCACCTTTGGTAAGCTGGCAGCTCTGAGGCTTGGGGATGCTCGAGGAGGAGAGAGGTTCCTGCTGCTGCGTGAAAAAAAGGAATTCACCTTCCCTGAGTGTTGAAGTGGGTTGCTGGAGGCTGCAGGGACTCTGGGGTTGCATTCTGTGTTGTCAGCCCCCTTTAGAGTGTCCCTTTTCTCTGTCAGGTCACCTCAGCTCTGCTGTGGGCAAGAAGATGTGGAAGTAGACAGTGAGCTGTTTAGTGTCTGCCTACAAAATAAGTTCAGTATTTGGCAGCAAAGGGAAGTGTGGCTTTGCTGTGATATTGTGGAAACTGGGGATTTCTTGTGAAAGGTTTCATGCAACTGTACTTGTAGTTTGTTCAGCTGCAGAGACCTGTGTGGTGCTTGATCAGCAGAGGCAATCAGAGAGCAGCAGCAGGGCTGTGAGTTCTGCTTCTCCAGCTCTACCTGTTTGCTCTGGGCCAAACACTAATGAGCCACTTCCTCCTGCCTGCAGAGGTGATGGCCAGCAGAGTCATCATTTACCCCTGGGCAGCAGTGCTGAGGAGTCCAAACCCTACCCTGTTCAGAGGGATAGGTCTCTTCCTGTGAAATTTGGCGTGATGGCTGGGTGTGTCATTAGGGTCTCTCAGGCCAGCATTCCTGTTTAGAGCTCAGAGATGGAACACAGACGCTGCAGGGAAAGGTTCAGTTAGCCCTGCCCTCCTCCTGTGCTGGGAATGGTGCCTTGGATCAGGGCATCTGTCAGCTGTGGGAGAACTGTCTAATGGCAGGTTGAGGTGGCACATACTTAATTCTTGTTGAGACAAAATTTCCCAGTTATCTGATCTGACAGTCTCAGGTGAGATCATCACCTGAACTGAAAGCTCTTTCAGCCCTTGGATCTGGGACACTTAGCAGAGCACCAGACTATCGAGAGAGTGAGCTACCTGCTTGTATCCAAATCTCTCTATGTTACTGGGCCAGCAAGCTGCTAGGCAGAGATCCACAACCAATTTCAAGACACAAGGGCAGACTGGATCTGGAAATTGGTTGAGCAGCCTGGTTGCCCTGGTCTGCCTCCCAGCTTGCTGCTCCAGTTGCATCTCCCAAGCGTTGATGTAGCGTCATGCAGTTTCCTACAGTGCCATTGTCTCTGGGCACTTGGCCTTGCCTGCAGAGTGCACAGCTGTATCCAGGCTGCTGTGGGAGACATGGAAAAGTGCTCCTAAGCCTTGTATTTAAAATCACAAGTGCTGCTTAATCTTAGTATGTGTCACTGTGAAGGGGTCTTTGTAGAGAGCAGAGCAGGGATTCAGAGCAGCACACGCTGAAGCCTCCAGCACTGGAGGATCCTGAAGCCCTTACGCAGCCTCCGGAGGTACTAATGGTCTGTGTCGGCCTCTTCTTTCAGTGCTGTTCCCCCGCCACACCAATGCTGCAGCCAGAGACAACACCATAAACCTGATCCACACATTCCGGGACTACCTGCACTATCACATCAAGTGCTCAAAGGTACGATGGCCAGGGGACACAGCGTGGCTTCAGCCCATCTAACCTGGGTGCTGCAGGGGAGGAGCAGGGGACAGGGGTGCCCCCTGAGAACTCACCAGGGTCTGGCACTGCCCTCCCCAGTCATGCACGGGTGGCAAGTAGTGCACCGTCATCTTCTCCCTGCTCTTGGACACAGGCAGTGCCTGTTTGCTTTCCATTCTAGCAGTGAAGTGGGACTTTTCCCTTTTGAATCCAGTTTATTCCCTTTCTGGGAACAGAAAAGGGGGTAATTGTTCAGTGACCTGGCTTTGACGTGTCCTGGAATCTCAGCTATGGAGACAAGATCCTGACATGTCCCCATTTTGTCCTAATGAAACACAGGCCTATATTCACACACGTATGAGGGCGAAAACGTCAGATTTCCTCAAGGTGCTGAACCGTGCCCGTCCAGATGCAGAGAAGAAAGAAATGAAAACAATCACGTGAGTAGCAAAGCACGGCCTTGCTTTCCAGGTTTCTCTATGAGCCACAAGCTCACTCCTTCACAGCTTGGCATACTACAGTCCAGGGCAGGCTGGGATGCCGTGGGGGTGACCCACAGCTTACTGCCTCAGATGTCATGTGAGGAGCTGGATCTGTGGCAAACCCTGTGCCAGCAGGTCCTTCACAAAAGACTTGTACATTGATGGCCCTGTGAGCCCTGGTGTCTCCATTGTCCCCCCTGAGCCCACGGTGACATATGTGGGGCTTTTCCCATTATATTAGAGCTGACTGACTGGCTCTGGGGGCACCTTCAGCTCACAGGGGGGAGAAGAGCCCAGTCCTTCCTTGGGGTTTGTGGGTACTGGATCCAGGTCCTCGATGTCTCTGCAGCTCCTCAGAGCCACTGGCTGCCCTTGGCCAGCTGAGGTTGGGGCCAGGAGCACTCCCAGGCCGCCATGCCCAGCTGGCTCCTTCTGAATAAGCAGCCCAGAGTGAAGTGGATAGAGAGTAGTTGTGTGAACATGTTTGCTCAGGTCCTTTATCGTCTGCTGATCCCAGAGCCCCTTCGTGTCCTTTTTTTCTCTGTCCTGTCATGTCCCCTTTGTGTTCTGCTTTAGGGCAGGAGGGTTGTCCCCTCTGCAAAAGCCAGCCCCTCCCCACAGCCCTGTCACCTGATTCTACGGCCACAGACCCTGCCTGCCGAGCTTCCAGAGCTCAGCTGCGTGTGCCCCACCACAGGCCCCGCAGCCTCTGAGGCTCTGCTGACCCCTCTCTGCATCCTTTCAGGGGGAAGACGTTCACAACCCGTTAACACCAGGGTCACTGAGGCTGCCGTGGAGGACGAAGGTTGGGGCACTTGCTACCCGATAATCGTAGCTTTTAATGTTGCACCTCTGTGGGCTCATAAGGAATTCAAGCAATCGGGGTCTGTTTGTACGACAGTTGGGGGAGTAATCTGCAGAAACGAGCTGTGCTTGCGAGGACTCGATCGTTCCAAGAAACAAAACTTTAATTCCAGTTTGATTGACTTAATTTCTTTTCTTTTTTAATTTTTTTTTCTTTTCAAGCTGTTTCGCTTTGCAATATGTTACCGGAAATAAGTTGCAGTATTTCTTATGAGAATAATGCAATATTAACTTGTTTTCTTCTGAGTATTTGAGTTCAAAACTCCTGTATCTGAAGAAATACTGTTGGGGTTCATTAATAAAGAAGATCTTTCTATCTTAAAGGGCTGTAGGGCTTTGGCTTGTCACTGCACATGAACTTGCCCTGGAAGGGGTGTTTGGAGTCACAGCCCTAAGGAAGATAATTCCTGTATCATGGAACAAATGACTTCTGGTGAACTTGGGGGTGCTGTGCCCCAATCTGGGAATAGCCTGTTCTGTTACGGAACTTCTGGGCTGCACAGAGCAGGATTCTCCTACCTTCAGCTAGCAATCTGCACCCTTCCCTCCTACCCTGACCCCCTCATTCCCCATAGCAGGGAGAGTTAGGATGGGGGTCTCTGCCACTGATCCTCAGGTCATGGTTGGATGCCAGGGAGATCCCTGAGGAGGGAGCACAGCTCCCCAGGCCCTCTTCCTCCCAACAAGCAGAGTAGATGGCATCCAGTTAAGTGAAATAATTTATATAATTAAAAGACATCTTCATACAAAACCCCCGGCTTGGCCCCTAGATAGTGAGGGCAAAGCAGGGCAGGCTGAAAAATTACAAAGCACGCACTGGAGAGGGGTGGTGAATCCATGTCCCTCGTCCCTCTGTACATGAGGCACGGGGCAGGGCTGGGATGCCATCCCTTGGCACAGTTCTAGCGATCAGGGCGCTGGACGCAGAACACTTTGGCTTGGTGGTCGCCAGAGGTGGTCACCACAATGGAGGCATCCCTGCGGGGAGACAGGGCTCAGAGGTGGGGCTGGGAGCTTCCAGTATCCCTGGCCCAGCTCTGAACTGCTGCACTCCTCCTTGAGACCCTCCAGTCTCAGCATGGGCCTGGGTCTGTCCCACTCCTTGGGACCAGACCCCAAGGGCACCCAAAGGAGAGACGGCTTACAATTCGACCTCCTGAGGCTGGAGGCCCCTGCCATCCCTGCTCCCTCCACCCAGCAGGGAAGGGGTCCAGGGGCTGCCCGCTCACTTGTTGACGGCGAAGTCGAGGATTTCGGCAGAGTGCCCTCGGTACTCGCTGATCATCTTCCCCGAGCGGGCATCCCAGAGCCGCACGGCCCCATCCAGGCTGCAGGTGTACACCACGGCCGAGCTCTCCTCCCACAGCAGCTGCACGATCCCTGACTGGGGCAGGGCGAGGCCACAGTGGGGACCTCCAGCAAGTCTTAGCTTCCCCCATGTACCCCCACCCCCCCATGGTGTCTGCCATCCCCACAGGAGAGCCAGCCCCCAAGGCTAAGCACATTCTCTGTGCAGAGACTTCCCCCTGGCCTTGGGGGAAGCCCAGGGCTAAGAGAGAAGCACAAATTGGGAACTGGGCTCTGAGGGAGGTCTCCAACAGGCCCAAAGTCCACCTCCCAGGACTAGGGAGAGGGAGTCGGGCAGTACCTCGTGTTGGCACTTATGCCTCAGGCTTTGTGTGGAGAGGTCGTAAATAGCCAGTGTGCCATCCAGGTAGCCCACAGCAGCCAGTGGCATCCTGAAGAGAGGGGAACAGGCATTACATGGGACATGGGGAAGTGGGATGGAAGCCCGTAAAGAACCCAGGTTGGAGGCAAACATGATGCTGAGGGCTGCAGCATATTGAGAAGATGAGGGCCAGCCCAATGGCCCGAGCCAGGAAACACCCCAATTGGGAAGAGCAACAGGACAGCAAGAGTCAGCAACCAGCCTATGGTTCATGAGAAAAACAGCACTGTCCTGGCAGGAAAACAGCCATGTCTGGAGGGTATCCAAGCCAAATAGTGGCCCATTAAACTAGTCCAGAGTCCCAATGGCTGCAGGGAGGACCAAGCAGCTGGTGTCCCCTGGCCCTCACACCCAGGTGATCTGGGATCTCCACACCCAGCCGGGGAGGATGGAGGCAAGAGAAATGCAGCACGAGCACAAGGGATGCAAATGGATCTGTGTGACAACGCCTGTAAGATCTAGCACTGAAGAGGGACCGTCCCAACACTTACACATTACAGAAGCCCAGCGACTCCACCGAGTTGGACTCTGCCTCCTCACCCTCACCGATGGGTGCCTTAGGGGTCACACTCTCCATCTTGAACACACACACCACCTGGGTAGAGGGAGGCTGACTAGGCCCCGAGGGAAGGACACCCAGACGCACAGAGGTCCCATTCCTTACCCGGGACCGAGTCTACACCCTCAGCAGACCAAGGCCCGGCCCCAATCCTCAGCTCCTGAGAGCAAACAAGCGGGAACTTCCTTCCAGAAGCCAGGAGAGATCACCCAGCCCGGGCCCCACCGCAGCGCGAGGGCGCCGCCTGCCGGCTGCCGACGGCCGCACACCGGCCCGGCACCGCACCGGGGCTTGGGGGTCCCCAGCGCTCCTGGCTCTTCCCCCGGCCCAGGACACGGGGCGTGACGGGGGTCCCCAGCACTCCTGGCTCTGCCTTGCCCACACAGACCCACCTTGCCCGTGGCAGAGTTGATCAGCTTGGCATGACAGTCCACAGAGCCCGTCATGATCAAACTGCCGTCCTGGTTGCTGGCCACACACGTCAAGGGGTCCTGATGGCCGTCCTGGCCTGGGAGGTGAGCAGCAGGCATAAGCTCTACATGTCCTTCCCACAGAGACCCAACGGGCCTCAAAACCCACCCTCCTGCAGCCTGCACCCTGCCTGGCTCTGCCTGCACCCTGGGAAGAAACAGCCAACAATGGGGACAGGGAAACCCAGTGCCAAGCTCCCTCAAGCAGTCTTCCTCAGAAAACGTCTCCACTGAGGCAGAGGTCAGAGCCCAGTGGAAGGGGCTGTTCCCCAATTAGGGAGCACTCCAGTTGATAAACCTCTTCCTTACCTTTCAGAACATGCAGTGAGGTTCCCTGCTTTAGGTCCCAGATGCGCATGGTCCCATCCTCATAACCCACCACCGCTCGCTTCCCTGGGTGAGACAGAGATAGCAGATAGAGACAGGGCCCCTTTCGTCCCTCCACCTCCCACTCAGCACAGACTGGCAGAAGCAGGAGGGCAAATGGTGGCAGTGAGATCTGTCTCAGAGTCAGTGATATTCTCCAGTCCAGAGAGCCTTTGTGCCTCACCATCAGGCAGGATCCTGCCACACGTGGCTGGGCACGCAGGACCCTGGAAGGTTTTGCAGTCCCCACTAGGGATCTTCCACATCCAGGTGTTGCCATCAGCTGTGCCCGCCAGAAGTACATGGGCTTGAGGGTGCCACTCCATCCACTGGACAGGAAAGGGCAGACAGTGTCAGAGAAGTGCTGTTGCCCCACTTGCTGGCTGGGGAGCTCCCCACAGCACCAGGAGTTCCACCACTCACCTCCAAGTCCCCCACCTCAAAGGACCACACTTCCTCCTTGGCATCCACCCGCCACACTTTGATAAGTCCAGACATGTCACCTGTGGCCACGAACACAGAGTCATGACTGAAGCCAGCACAGGTAACCGAGTCCTTGTGTCCTAGAGACATCAGAAAACAGACTGATCAGGCCAAGCTATGGAAGATGGTCAGGAGCACACCTCCAGCACAGTATCAGCTGGGGAAAAACATGTCCAGACAGGTGCAGCTGGGAGGGGACACAGCTGTTCACTGGGACAGCCTTGAGAACCTCACCTGAGCACTCGAACAGGAGCTCCCCGTCGCTCACACGCCACACAAAGGCCTTGTCATCCTCCCCACCTGTCACTGCCAGCGTATTGGTCTTGGGGTCAAGGCTCACGCAGAAAACAGAAGCTTCACAAAAGAGTAAAGAGATGCTACATGGCTAAGGTGCCAATCTCACTTCACCAGACATTCCCAAGGGATCCAGACCCCACACAGCACTGGGTCTGGGTGTGATGTCAGCAAGCTGAACTCCCAACCCAGACCAGTGTGAATCAATTCTTCACATGGCAAAGGAGCAGCGCAGGCTTTCTGCTGAGCTCAGGGCCAGCTACCATGGTGGGAGTCCCAAAGGACTCCTCTGCCAGGGCATAAGGCAAAAACAAGCTGAAGGCAGCTCTGAGTCCTGATTCCTGTCCCAGGAATGTTGCGAGACAGCAGCCTGGCAAAGCCCTCTGCACCCCTGGACTCTGGGGAAAGCTAAGGTGAGACCAGGTCCCAAGGGGGGCCCCAGCTGCCGCTGCCTGTACCCACCACTCACCCGAGTGGAGAGAGAACGTGACCTCACTGTCGTCCTGCGCTTCCATGCCGTCCTCTACCCCTTCGTCATCCTCCGACTCCCAAGCCTCGGCATCGGGCTCTTCTGCCCCCTCGTCCTCGAAGTCCACGTCCTCCATCTCCTCGGCCAGGTCATCTGCAGAGGGCGAAGGTCAGGAAGCGGCTCGCGGCCTACCTGGCTCGGCCCTCCCGGGGCGGCTGCGGGCTCGGAGGAGCAGCGGGGGTCTCTGCGGGACGGGGCTGCGGGGGGATGCGCGATGCCGTAGCGGCCAAGAGACCCGAAGAAGGGGAGCCACAGTGGTGCGGGGCGCGACGCGGGGAGAGGCCGCGGGCCGGGGGGATGCAGCGGCCGGCCCTGGCACTGGGGTGGGGCCGCAGCGCTCCCGGTGCCCCGGAGGGAGGACGGAGCCCCCGCAGGCCCTGCCCGGTGCGCGGCGCAGGGCGCCCCGTCTCACCCGGCCCGGGCGGGCCCAGCTCCACCACCTCGATGATCTCCTCGTCGCCGTGCAGGCCCAGCGCCCCCGGGGCCTCGCCGGGCTCCATGCCGACCCACCCCGCCGCCACCGCCGCCGCTTCCGCCGCGTGCCCCGCCCCGGCCAATCCCCACCCGCTGCCCGCCCGCCCCAGCCAACCACGGCCCGCGTCCGCATGCGGACCCCGCCCTTTCCGCCAGTAGGGCAGGCCGGCCCCGCCCCGCGCGATGTGCTCTGGGAGATGTAGTTTCTCGCGCAGGAGCCGTGCAGCGCCGCCCGCCGATAGTCCCCGCACGGCGGGACTGCAGCTCCCGGCATGCAGCGGGGCCCCCCCCACACCAGCACCATGGCGGCGGCGCGAGGCGGACTGCAGGGTAACGGCAGACGGGCGGGCGGGAGCAGGGGGCGACCCCGGGGCGGGGGGATCGGGACCGCCCCGCCACCACCCTCACGGCACGGTCCCGTGGCCTTCGGCACACGACCTCCGAGACACACCCCGCCCCGCCCCGCTGAGACGGCTTAGAGCCACGCCCCTGGCGCGCTTGGCCGCGCCCCCAAGCTTTGGCCGCGCCCCGCAAGCCTCAGGCACCGCCTTCGAGCGCCCCCTGGTGGAGGGGCAGGAACTATGGCAGGGGCAGGGGTATGGGCACGGACAGGGAAAAGGGCAGGGGCAGGAGCTTCAGGCAACCCGAGCTGGGCCCCCCGTTCTCTACCCCATGGCTGCTCCTCCCTAACGCATCTCTCCCTGCAGGATTGCTGGTGGCAGCAGGACCTTCAGCGTGTCCTGCCAGGCTCTGGGGGCGGCCAGCCCCCCGGGGCACACGGCTCCTCGGGCAGAGCTGCCACCAGCCAGCGGGACAACGCGCCAGCCCGGAGCCTGTCAACAGGGGCCTCCCCGAGGGGGTGGAGTACATCCCCACACGCAAGAAGGGCAAGAACCCGATGAAGCCGGTGGGGGTAGCCTGGTGAGTGGCTCAGGTGGTGGGAGAGCACCTTTGTTTCATAGCACCCTTGTTTCCCTGCCAACTCTCCAACTCCTTGACCACTGGCTGTCCTGCAGGGCCATTGGATTGCCTTCCGGCATCATCCTCTTCCTCCTGGCCAAATGGCAAGTGGACAAAAACCGTCTTGAGCAGCTCAAAATCCGGCAAAAGATGATGGAAGCCAACCAGGGCGAGTATGAGACGGAGCGATACAACAGGGTGGCCAGGGGGGCATAGCCAGGCTGTCCCCCAGCCCCAGGCTGTCACTGCAGCACCTTGAAGGGACTGGCCACATAGACACCAGCCCCACGGGACATGGGGCACCTGCCCTGCCTATTCAGACCACAGAGTGGTGGTGGAGCTAGATAGGAACAAATAAAGTGAAACAGCTCAGTGCCACTGTGGTTGTTCCCTCAGTGCTCAGTCCCAGGCTCTGCCGGCCTCAGCAGGGAGGCCCCAGCTGTTCTGCAGCTGGAGTTCTGCCCACAGGGGCATGGGGTACAGGCAGGGGAGTGAGGCCAGGCCTGAAGCAGTTTGATCTTGGTTTTCCTGTCCCAAAGCAGTGTTTGTGCTGCACCAGGACACAGCCCCCGCTGAGGCTGCGCACACGTTTTTCAAGGGAGTTGTCACACCAATAAGACTGGGACTGTCTGGAAAACTGAAGTGTTTTATTTAGCAAGTGCATCTTTGCCCACATCCGTGGCTGCAGGGCCTCTGCAATGTGAGTTCTGCCACAGGGGTCCCAGCTGCCCCCTGCCCACACCAGGCACAGCCACAGCTCAGGGAGGGGGCATGGCCAGAGCCACATTTAAGGCACCAAGTGAATGACACCAACTGGACTCTGCCAAAAAATCCCAACATGATCCCAGCAGCCGCTGCCAGTTCCCTGTGCCCAGGCAGGGCTGTGACATTCCACTGCTAGCCCGACGTCATTGGCACAGCCTTGGTAAGCAGTGCCAAAGCCAGGCTAAACTGCCTGAACACTGGCAGCCAGTCCCCCCCACACCCCTTGGAGACTTACTGCGGGATGATCAAGGGAAGCCCTTTCCTTAGCAGCCTACAGGTAGGAATGCCAAAGCGTTAGGAGTCACAGTAAGCGGACTATCCTGTACAGAGACCAAGGAGGGGGTGAGGGGCAGCCGGCGGGGACAGGAGGGGTCCCAGGGCTAATCCCGGCCCACTATTTGCAGGATGAAGGTGAAGATGTAGATGATGTCGGTGTAGATGGTGAGGGCACCATAGATGTACTCCTCGGGGCTCAGTGTATTCTTCCTGTTCCCCAGCACAAGTTGGGTGTCATAGGCAAGGAACTGCAGGGACAGAGGGTGTCAGGCAGGAACCAAGAGGGAATTCCTCCCTCCCGAGTGCCGTTCTGACACCCTCTGCCCACTCCAGCCATCAACTCACCAGTGTGAATGCGATGGCCCCAATGGCCGCATACAGCATGTGAAGCCAGGGGACCTGTGCAGGAAGGGGACAGGGGCAGGGTGAGCCGGGGCGCTGGCAGGCAGCAGCCAAGGCAGGGCTGGTCCTGCCCGCACCCGGCTCCTGAAGAGCTGCTGCTGATGCTGACACACCCTCTCCCTGCGGGCACACTGCCTTCCATGGCTGGGACTACACCTTTCCCAGCAAAGGGGGACCACCCAAACCCCCTGCCTGCACCAGCCCTGGGGACACCCAACTGGGAACACCCATGGCACCCCACAACCCTCTGTCCCCCCTACTCACATATTTGAAGGAGAGGACGATGGCAGTGATGATCCCCGTCACCATGACCACAATGCCCAACACGCAGAATAGCCCTGGACACGACGTAAAATCAACCTGATGGGGACACACACACACATGTCACAGGAGAGCCCAGAGTGTCCCCACAGACCAGCTTCCCACACCTGGCCCCCTCCAAGGGCAGGGCAGGGTGCGTCCCTCTCCTTGCCTTAGTCTGGAAGCAGAAGATGGTGACAACAATGGCAACGATGGCGGTGATGAGCATGGCAATCAGAACAGCTTTGGTCTGGTACATGCTATGGACAGAGGGGACAATACAGCCACCTCACTTCAGCATCCCCCTGCCAGAGGGATGTTGGTGACCCTCCTCCACAGCCCAAATCCTGGACAGGAATCCTGCTGCCCCTGAGCCCAAGGGACTGGAGTGTCCCCTGGCTCCTGGCAGCCTCTCACTTGAGCTGGCTGCATTGCAGAAGACAGAAGGGACCCCAGATCCTATCACTGCAGGGTCCCCAGGGCATACCTGGCAATCGTCCCTGTCATCAGCCCCATGGCCAGTGTCTGTGGGAGAGAAGGTGAGTTCAGTGGGCTGAGTGGCACCACCTGCCCACTGGCCCACATGTCCTCCTATCCCTCCCAGTCTGCCTGGGGAGCTGGGGTGCCATGGGGGCACCACCAGGACCCCCCACCAGTACCAGCCCACTCACAAAGATGCTCAGCAGGATAATATTCCAGGGGAAGCGTCTCCTGAGGATGAAATAGGAGAGAGATGAGCTAGTGACAGCATCCATGTCATGTCCTCCTGGTCCCCACCACCCAAGGGCAGCCCCAGGCAAGAACTCCATCTTGATGTTCAGGAGACACCCCTCCATATCCACATACCCCACCCTGGGGGTCCCAGAGACTCACCGGGGACCCTGGCAGCAGGCCAGCACCAGGTAGGTCACCAGGAACACGGCACTGCAAAGAAAGACCGCAGGTGTCAGCCCTGCAACCCAGCACCAGGACCGGCCCCTGGGCTGTGAGGCTGCGAACAGGGGGCACAAGCTGGGGGTGGCACAAGCCGGCAGACCTCCTACTCACTATGAGGCGTAGTAGATGGCAACATTCCTCTGGACAAAGGAGCGGACAGGGTGGCTGTGGGACAGGAATGACAAGCATGAGGGAGGGGAGACAGCAGCTAGTGCCCCCTCCGAACATGCCCCAAGGAACATGGGGTCAGGCTCCCCTCATTTTCAGGACAAGGTTATGGAGGAATTCTCTACTCACACAAAGGTGAACACAGAGATGATTCCCACTGTCACCAGCAGCTGCAGAGAGATGATGGCATAGACCTACAAGAGACAGAGGGGTCAGCACCTGGCCCCCCAGCCTGACAGGTGCCCCTGGCCCCTCGCAACTCACCTTGCGGATGAAGGTGTGCCGGACTTTCCTGTCATCCCAGTCGACTGATTGGAAGGGGGAGCCTTCTCCAGTGCCATCGTGACCTGTGGTGGTGGACACTCTCAGCACCAGGGTCAGCTGCGCAGCCCCTCACAGCACCCCTGTTTCTAGTGCCCTCCCCACAAAGAAACCAAGGTGCCCCCACTTACCGAAACGGATAGGCATGGTGGGCATGGCCATCCCCGGATGAGGGTACCCCCCTGATGCTGGGTACCCTCCTGGCTGTGCGTACCCCGGCCCTGCAGGGTATCCCCCAGGCTGTGGGTACCCCCCAGCATAGTGGGAGGGCTGGGGGTACCCCCCCGGGGGTGGGGGATAGAGAGGATTCTTGTCATCGTAAGGGGGTGGTGCGCTGGGCTGCGACATGCCAGTTCCCTGTGTCTGCCACGGGCACCTGGATGGGAGAGATGTGGGGTTTCAGCACAGATCCTCCTTCCCAGGCAGGACGTGTTCCTGGCAAGTGGAGCCACAGGTGCTCGGACACAGGGGATCATGCAGCCACAAAACCTCCCCCTCCCACTTTAATAGTGGCTCCTAATTAGTAAGGACAAGTTGGCCTCAATGCCAGAGGGTCAATGAGAGGCAAGGGATGTCCCCACTGTCCCTTGGCCAGGGCCACCCGCATTCCTGTGCCCTGAGTCCCCAGCACCTGCGTCAGCGGTCAGCCACAGGCAGGGCACACCCACGCACTGACTCAAACTGCATCAGGGACATGACCTTTCCAAAAGGGGTTTCACCTCTCCAGTCCCTGAAGCCCACCCTGACATTGCCAGGGAGCAGTGAGCAGTCCCCACACACGCCCTGGCTGGTCTGTGACTCCTGGTAGCACCACTCTGGGGACGAATGGTATCACCTTGCCCACTGTCTGGGATGGAAACACAGGGCCTGATCCTCCTCAGAGCCATGCAGACCCCACCGTCTCCCCCCTGTTTGGGGGTGTCCCCTGCCCAACAGCTCAGTGGGTCATACAGGGGCTTCAGAACTCCTGAGTCCCATCAGGGAATTATAAGGACAAGTGACACCCACGTCACCTCTCCAAGAGATGGACCCTTCCTCGGGGAGTGGAGTCAGGACCTCCCCAGGGCTGAGCTCCTCTTCCCGGCTGCACCAGGCCCCCTCACAGAGGCCCCGGCAGCTGCGAGCAGACAGCCTGGGCTCAGGGCCAGCTGCTGGGCTTGGCCCCAGCAGGAGGAGGAGAAGGAAAGCAGGATCTCCAAGGCCAGGAAAACAACAGCGCTGCCAGGAGACAGTGCCAGGCCTTTACCCACCTGCCACCCCCTCAACACTGGCATCCCAGACACCAGGCAAGTGCCAGAACCCCCCACTTTCCCTGCCTGCAGCGGTGCCATGATCTCAGGACCATCCCATGGAAGTAACCAGGATCTGATTCTAACCAGGACTAGGCTGGGAGGGGATCGGGCACTTCCTCCTGTGTGACGCCAGTGCTTCCCGCAGCCGGGCTGGACAGGCAGCAGTGCTGGAGAGCACACCCATGCCAGCCATGCCAGGCTGGGAGAGCAATTCAGTGTCTGCCCCTCCATCCCTCCTGCCGGCCTTCTGTCCCAGCCGCGGCAGAGCTGCCACAGCTGCGCCGCCCTTCGTCATCGCAACGACGACAGAGCCAAAAATAAATAACCAGTGTGGCAGTGACCACCCAGACGGGAAGTTCACTTTCTCCACACTGTGGTTTCCCAGAAAGCACATGGTGCCCCCTGGCACTGCCTCATCTGTGGAGCCAGGGAAAGAGCCAAAATAGGAACTTGACTTCAGGAAAGCCTCTGTGACTGGCACTCAAGTTATAGGGGGACCAGGGTCCTCAGGAGGGAACCCAGGTGTCTTGGGAGAGCAGGATGTATCCAGCCAGAACAGGATCATCAGCGGAGTTCTACTCTGTGCCCATGACCAGCACCCTCTGGTAGAGGTCCACTGACGGCTCCAGCCCCTCCTGTTCCCCCACTCCATTGGGGTAGCCTTGGGCACAGGGAAGAAACCAGCCTGACGGGTCCCTGCAACTGCCACACCCAGGGAAGCAGGCAGCACTCTGAACTCTCCTCGGTCCATGGCACTGCATGGCCCTGAAAGCGGAGGTCACCAGTTAAATGGCCACCCGGGACGGCTTGGTAGCCCCTGGTGTGACACACGGTCCCTGGGGACAGGGTGCTGCTCTGCACTGGCACCGTGACTCAGCACAGGGAATATGTGTCAGGGACGTGGGGCACAGACAACTGTCATCAACTGTCAGAGCCCCACGGGTGGCACTGGGTTGTGTCCCCATCATTCGCCCCGGCATTCCTGCCAAGCTCAGGCCCCTGCCACCAGCTCCACAGGTTTCCTGGGCTGACCAGGACCACCTTAGAAGGGGACCGTGTTTTTGGGTGGGGGCCAGGACTCCCCACACTGAGGCTGCCTGAGAAAGCACCTGACCCTTGAAAAGCCTGGAAGCTCCCACCAGTACAGCACAGCTTGGTATGGCACAGCACAGAGTGGCACAGCCTGGCACAGCATGGCACAGCCTGGCACAGCACAACACGGCACAGCTGCCTCGTGTGGCACAGCACGGCTCGGTACAGCACAACCCGACACAGCACAGCACAACTCGTCCTGGCTGGGCCCAGCCCAGGCCAGCCCAGACAGGCTCACGCGGGTGGGTCAATACAGCCCACCCAGGCCAGATGTCCCTGTTGCCCCACATTGCTCACAAAGGACACAAGTTTGCTGGAGCTCAGCATCACTACTCCACACCCCTGCCCCTCTGCAAGCCCCCTCCCGGGGTGCAGGGACAAGGGACAGAGGTCCTCCTGTGCCCCAGCCCAGGCACCCCCACACCACCCAGTGCTGATCGCCACGCTCCCCCAGAGTGTCACCCCACACCCTGCCGGGCACAGACCCCTGTCTTCCCCTCCTGAGACACCGCAGGGGGTCCGTGGGGACACCCTCTACAGCACAAGTGTCACTGCTCTCACATCACACCATGCCCCAATTCCTCGCCACGCCATCCCGTTGGGTCCGAAAACAGTAGTAGCGCCACAGTGGGATCCCTCGCGTGGGGTTCCTGTCTCTCCGCGTCCCTGCTCGCGGGACCCCGCTCCGTCCTCACCCGACGTGCCCCCACCCAGTCCGGCGACGGGGGAGTGGGGAGTCGCAGCGTGTCCGCGCTGTTTAGTGGCCGGCCGCCCACCCTCGCCCGGTCCCCGCCGGCCTACGGGACGCTCAGGAGAGCGCTGAGACAGCCTCTCGCCCGCTGTGGCACCGGAAGGCGCAGAGACAGGGGAGTGTGGTGGCGAACAGGGCGACGAGTCTAGAGAACCGGGGGGACCGCCGGGGGCCTCACGTGGGACTCGGGAACGGCGTGGGGCGCGGGGCGCGGAGGGCCACCCTACCTGCTGCGCGCTGCTCCGGCGGGCTGCGGCCGCGACCACACGGGACGAGCCGGGACGGGGCGGGCGGACGGGGCGGGGGCAGCCACCGCCCGTCGCGCCCCCCTGCGGCGGCTCCGCGCCCTTCACCCGGGGCGGCCGGTGACCGGGAGCGAGGTGCGCTCCCGCGCTCCCCCGCCTGTTGCTCCCCGGGATGATCCCCGCTGGCCCCTGCCCGACCCCCGGGACCTCCTTCCCGCCGGCTCTGACGTCACTCAGGGACCCCCTTCCTCACGCAGTGACGTCAGCGAGGGGACACCCCTGCAGCGGCAGGGGGGGAATTCCCCTCTCCGCGGGTGACGCGAGCGATGTGTGGAGCGCGTGCCCCCCCCGCTCCCGGTTCTCCCGGCAGCGCGGCGGCGGAGCCGGCAGGGGGCGCGGCGCGGCGGGCGCGTGACGCCGGTTGGCGGCATGGCCGCGGGGCCCGGTGG